>VZRI01005348.1:0-28183 GCA_013397515.1 Upupa epops
TTGTTATTTTCTTGTACACTTGGAGCACAGACAAACTGCTGACAAATTTACAGAGGAGGAAGGAGCAAAAATGGGGCTGAGGCAGAGAGAAAGAAGAGAGAGGGTGAATGTGCGCTTACAGAGAGAGGCTTTGAGAAGTATAAACTGACGGTCCTTCTGTCTTGCTGGGAATGAACCTGTTTGGCTTGTGCTGACGTGTGGATAGCTCTCTAACAGTTTGTGTCTTTTCTCCCTGTCTCAGTGGATGGCAAGTGGACATCGTGGAGCAAGTGGTCCACCTGTGGCACAGAGTGCACCCACTGGCGCCGGCGGGAGTGCACAGCCCCAGCACCAAAGAATGGAGGGAAGGACTGTGAGGGATTGGTGCTGCAGTCCAAGAACTGCACTGATGGGCTCTGCATGCAGGGTAAGTGCTGCTGAGACACTTCAGGATCTGTTTGTACATGGCCACCAAAAAGCTTGCGATAGTTATAGAGGAGCATCAGTGACCTATAGTCACTGAATTGTTTGTAGGATGGATAAATTAGTTATTCCAGTTCGCACTAGTCAGGACACCCTACTCTTCTTCCCTGAAGATAAATGGTGTGTTGTCTGAGGTTTCTCAAGCTGAGCAGTGAAAAATTAGGAAGTCTGATAACAGCACTCTCCCCTTGCCCTCCCTACCAAACAGCCCTTTTCTCTGATACAGAAGATTTTTACTGCAATGTAAATGAAAAGGAAAGTGTTTAGTGCAAAGCCAGCATTTTTAAAAGAGTAAAATTGGCAAAGCAAATCAGCTTGTGGCTTCTTAGTGTCAGGAATGGCAGGTGCATGTATTTCTACATATACTAGTTACACCCCTGTTTGAAGGGGTTGGAGAAATAGGTACCAAGTACTTATGCAGTGCCTATGCATTCCTCATGAATTTGTAAGTGTGCCGCAGCCTCACAAAGATCCATTCTAGTCGTGAAGTTTATTCTGCCTTCACCTATTCATTCCACAGTCTTGCTTTTGTGAGAAGTAAAGAAGACCAGATTTTCAGTGTGATTCTGACATATACCAATGAACAATTTGTCTCGTCTGTACTCCATTTCTTCTCAAAAATTAGGTCTTCTGTGTTCTGCTGGTGCATTGAAACTTCCATCGATGTTTTGTTCATGCAATAACCTGAGTCCGAATTATCACATACACCTTTCTCTTGTTCCTTCCTCCCATCTATCTGCAGTATTTCTGTGTCAAGCCTCAGCTCTCATTGCCCAAACAGTTATGGCTGCAACTATCCAGTATCCGTGTGTCCAAATCATCAAATGTTTTGCATTCTTTCATGAAAAAGTATTCAGGAATTGTTATTCTTTGAGACAGGTTAATTTTGGCTGAAATAGTCATTATGACAGAAGGGCGATACTACCAGCTAATACATCAGTCTGCTACTTGAATAAGTGCCTTATAGGTGGCTACAGTACTGGCAGTGGTCTCTGAGCTACCCTGTGGCATAGCATGCCATTTGCTCTGAGGTTTCACAGACTCAAACAAAATCACTTCTTCAGTGTGGCTCACACAAACACTTCCATCGCGTTAAATACTGTGAGTCAATGTCAGCAGCCTATAAAACTACAGTTCCCCAAAATGTTTATTTTTATGAGGAAAACAGAAAGGTGAGATTCAGAGCTCCTTCCTTTTTTCTTTTCCAAGGGCAGGAAAAGAAATAAAAATCCAGCCACATCCTCCTGCATAACAGCTGGGTGACTTTTCCAGCAGGGAAGCTATCATACCCCTCACTCCAACAGTGCGAGTCAGTCATTATGGTAAATAAGGAAGAAAAGATACCTTTTCCCATGCAGAAAAGCTCTTTGCTATCTGATTACATTTAAACAGGTGTGCGTCATCTCCGTGTAAGTGCATAGAGAGAGTCATTTAAGCAGAAATCTTGTGGAAAAGTAGATATAATGGTAAAACAGAATAAAAGCCCTGTGGGGATCTCATTTATCTGTTGATGGTGTATTGCATTTTATTTGCAAAAGTGGATGCTGAGTGTAAAGCAGAGGTCTTCAGTGGCAAAGAGGGTGAGGCTGACGTGAATCATATTCTGCTTCATATATATGCATATAAAAAATGGTAATGAAAAATATACAGTCCCATATTGACCCGCTTGGCTCCAGGGGCTGTGATAATCCTTCAGTGCTGGAATTTAATGGCAGTGTTTTAATGGCGTCTTTGTACTCACGGGGTTTCATATACCTGTAAAACTTACAGTCCTGCTCCCTGATCCATCACTGCCAGGAAGATTGATTTGCTGTACTTGGTGGCACTGTGCCTGCTGCTCTCTCTTTTCCCCTTTCTTTTTCTTTATTTCTGCTTCTCAGTTTATGCAAAACCAATCTGAACACTTATTTTTTTTGCTCCTGTGGATCCAGTTTCATAGCAAATGCTGTGCTGCCTACTGAGCCAGGAGAAACACAAGACTCCTTTCATTCCTAAAATGCCCTGTGTCTTCTCACATTATTTGAGGCTGGTGTAAACTGACCTGGAACTGACCTTTCTCTTAGCCTGGGGACCATGTGGATCTTGAGCAGACTTTCCCAACACCTTCACGCCAGTGGAATGAGCCACAGCCTCCTTTTCTCCGTATCCATAGCCATGCTGTCCAGCGGCTGACCTGCACCATAGTCAAATCCTGGGTGCCCTGGTGCTTCCTCCTTAGTGTCACTTTTCAGTAAGAGTTTGATAGGTGTAAATGGGGTCAATGAGAGAGTCAAGAGGTTGTTGCTTTGACAAAACCTCTCTTGTAAATATATGTCTGTGTAGCTGTACATAAAAGATATTCTCGAAAGAGTTGGATTGAATGGGTCTAATTTACAGGCCCTTTCTCTTCCATTATTCACTACAATAGCGTCAACTGGATAAATCAGTAATCTCTTCCATCAGACTGCCCTGCTCTGCAAAGAGCAGTAGTCTACATCACAGTCAGTTTACTGTGGAGATAAAAGCTGTGGAGTTTTCTCCATCCCGTGTAATTACAGTATTTTACACCCAAAGCTGTAGTTTGTGCTCACTACTGACTGTGGCATTTCTTGTGCAACTTTGCTGTCACATTTATCCAGACTAGTGATCTCGCTAGTAGACACATACACTCCCTTTTCCAGCAGTTAGTATTTTTCTGTTAATGTAAAAGGATGAACAGTCATTAAGCTAAAGGGCCTGCAGAGAAACAGCAGGCTGAACTGAAAAAGAAAAGCATTAGTAGTACAAATTTAGGATGGCCATTGCTATGTTAAGCTCTTAAATGTACAGTATTTCCTAGCAGATCCCTTTATACCAATTCCATAATTGCCATAACATTAGTGTGAACTTCTGGAACAAAATGTGTTGTAGATATAAGAAGAATTGACTGATTGCCCACACCAGTTGCATTATCGTCTCCATAGTTGCATTATTTCCCATTTGATGTATGAACACTATGATAAATACTTCAGTGCAAGGAACAAAACCTGCAGTGGCATGCACTGCACCTCACAGTGAAGAGCTGAAACACGGCAATTAACCTTCCATTACTCCTGCCTAATGACTTTGTGGACATGTTGTGTGGGGACTAAGAAAGCAGAGCACTCCATTACAGGCTCAAACTTCAGAACAACTAGTTCCTTTCACTAGATGTTTAAACCGATGTGCCAGAGGAAGTGTTTCGCTGGGCCAAGTCCGGTATGATCATGTATGTAGTACCAAACAGATGTTAGAAGTCCCCAGAGAGCTAAAATCTGCTTTGCGCTGTGTTGTCAAATACAGCTGGCAATCAGGAGGAGGTGGACACCCAATGAATAACAGTTATTGAGGCTGGAAATGATCTCTGAGATCATCAAGTCCAGCCTGTGACATGACATCACCACAACCAGTAGACCATGGCACTAAATGGGATGTCCAGTCTGTCCTTAAACACCTCCAGGGATGGGGACTCCACCATCTCCCTAGGCAGTCCATTCCAATGTGGAATTCCATTCCAGTCCATTCCAATCATCCTTTCTGTGAGAAAGTGCTTCCTAACATCTAACCTAAACTTCTCCTGGTGCAGATTCAGGCCCTGCCCTCTTGTCCTATCACTGGTTGTCTGGGAGAAGAGCCCAACCCCCACCTGTCTATAACTTCCCTTCAGGTAATTATAGAGAGTGATATGGTCCCTCCTGAGTCTCTTCTCCAGGCTAAACAACCCCAGCCCCCTCAGCCTGTCTTCCTAAGACTTTCCCTCCAGTCCCTTCCCCAGTCTCATTGCTCCTCTGGATCCACTCCAGTACCTCAATCTCTTTCTTGAAGTGAGTGGCCCAGACTGCACACAGTACTCTAGTCGAGGCAACAAGAGTTATCTGTGTACTGTGGTTGTGCGGAAGGCTACTTACATGGCTTGTGAGGTGCAGGTGCCATGCTGCATGTCACCTGTGTCTTTTCTGTTAAGGGTCTTAAGTGACAGTGATCAGGTCTGTATTGTATCTGCCCTGAGTAAAGAAAGGCTGTAGCCGTGCAGTTGGTGCATGTCCAGTAAGGCAGTTGATCTTTTCTGAAATCAGGCTTGTGATGTGCAGGCTTGGCAGAAGCACAGTAAGAAGGAGACAACCATTGCCTGTGGAAAAACCACCATGACCTTTCATAAAAGCCTGTCTAAGTTAGGCTTTCAGGATTTTTCAAAACACAACGCTAGACACCTTACAGCAGTAAGGTAACACCAAAGAAGCACTTGTGGCTACTTGAGAACCATTGATGATAGAGTTACATGAATAGTACTCTTGTCTGTGTAGTAAAAACTGCTCACTTTGTGCAGTCTCAAGTGCGGAATATAAATCCATCATTGCATAGAACCAAAGGAGATTTCCTCTTGTGAACCACTGCCAAGTGTCATCAGATCCAGTGTGGACTTTTCCTTTCTTTCTTTGGATTTAAATAAATGAACATGAAAAGACTGAGACATGCTACTATCATTTAAAGACTGGAAGAAGAAGATCCAAAACATCTTCACCTATCAGCACTCTGGACTAACTCTCCACGTAAGCTTAAGTACTTGGAAACATAAATAGCAGGTCTACCACTGTACCATGGGGTGGATGCAAAGAATTCAGACTAGATTCTTATCATATAGACCATTTCTTCTCAAAAGAAGGCTGCCTTCTAGCTGGAAGTAAATTGATGTGACATCCTGAAGCCAAATCTGTATTTTACAAGCACTTCAAAGTTGTCTTTTGAAGGGTGGTATGAAGTTCCTGAGATTCCCTCTACCGA
Organism: Upupa epops; assembly: GCA_013397515.1. Classification (NCBI taxonomy): domain Eukaryota; kingdom Metazoa; phylum Chordata; class Aves; order Bucerotiformes; family Upupidae; genus Upupa; species Upupa epops. The sequence continues at coordinate 5,242 of VZRI01005348.1, forward strand.
TGATAGTGCCTAAGCAAGTGAAAGAAATGCCCCACCCTGAAGGTATTCAATGTGAGGCTTGACAAGGTTCTGAGCACCCTAATTTAGTTGGGGATGTCCCTGATCACTGCAGGGGGATTGGACTGGATGACCTTTGGAGTCCCTTCTAACCCAGGCCGTTCTATCATGCAGTTTTTCATGCTTGTGCACAAAACAGTTAAGTGCTGCCTCTTCCTCTATTTATACAGCAGTCGTTAGCAGAAAGCATAGTTAACCTGATACTAGCTGTGTTTTCTTCCTGAAACATATATATTCTGCACATGCCCTGTTTGTTTAATGTAACGTGCCAGAACCTCTGATGGAATAAGCATTCATTTCCCTTTTTTGCCTTGTTTTGAAAGCAAGCATTCAGGGAGGAATTACAGGGCAGTGCATTTTGATGAGGACCTCTGGTCCTCCAGAGCAGATTAGTGTGCAAAGAGCAGGGGAATGTTTTCCAGACTCCAGGAGGTAAGAAAAGCTCTCCCAACGGAAACCGAAACAGAAGCCTGTGTGTGTGCAGAGGAATGAAAGCCGAAGAACACATTGCATCTGTTCATAGCAGAAGTTTTCATCAATATTATTATTTGATATGAGTAAAGAGAGATATGTTATTCTGGTTTTAACCCAACTACTACAGAATGGTGTAGCAGCCGGGGGAGTTTATGCATGGATCCGAGTTACAACTCATCTGTATGAGTTTTGTCCCAACATGAGGAATCCCCAGCAGGGGAGCACCCATGCTCTGGTGAGCCTTCTGCAGCTGAGAGCTCTTGCCTAGAAAACCTTCTGATCAAAGTAGATAAAAGAATTGAGACAAAATAGAAGTGCAAAGCTATCAACAGAAACCAGGACACTGAAATACCTTTTTTTTACCCCAGTCAGTTCAACAAGAGCTGCCACCACATTAATTTTAATGAAAGCCAGGCGCTGTCAGATCTCAAGGCTGTTTTCAAAAATCTCAAGTAATGAAAAAAATACTGTGTCCATGCAGAAGGAGAAACACCCCAATCCTGTCCACCTGTCCACCTCTTGGCTTTTTCTTTTGCTCTTCCTTTATTTCTCTGCACATTAAAAAAAAATCCCACAAGGCCCTACTCAGATGGATGAAAGAAAAATACAAAACTTATCTTAAAGTCTAAATGATAAATTCATGTTGTTGTATGGAAGAAACCCCAAGCCAGTCATACAGTGACAATAATGTAATTTTTTTCATTACCATGTACAAAGTGGGGCAAATGTAGTGATTTTTTTTTTTTGCTTCCATGGCATATTGTCAGGCAGAGAAGGTTTACTTGAGCAGCACAAAGGCTCATCAGGGACTCAGTGACAGGATCAGGAGTAAAACTCTTCTCTATTTTTAAGCCTGTTTTGTACACAAAGGACTAACGAAAACATTAGTAGAATCCTTAATTGAAAACTCATCTTGGTGAAGGAAGTTTCTGTAGTTTGGGAAGCTAGCATCAAGCTGATCAGCTGATGCTGAAGTCTCTAGGATTTTTTTAAAGTTATAAACCAGGGAACACAAATTGATTTTAGCCCTTCCTTTAACCTCTTTGCTCATGTCCTGTTCCAACTGCAAACCAAAGCAAGCCCCAGGAAGACCATTTAAGTTGAGACATTGCCTGGTGTGGAATTTGCAAATACACACTGTAGCAAATCACAAGGCTAGACATGTGTTTACTTGTGCTGTCAAACATCCACAGTAAACCCAAATATTAAGGTTCTGTGCTACCGAGATACTGAAGACTGACAGAAGATTTGCCAAAATGTCCAAGTCCTTACCTGTAAAAGACTGCATGTTATCAAAATTGCTTGCTCTAATCCACATCAGATTTTAGCAACAAGCTATCCGGCTCTCCTAGCTAACCCACCTCCATGTACATGACATGCATTTTTAAACTGAGGCAAGACCTTTCTAACAAAGCTAACAAAATACCAGGAATCTGATTTATAATCAAAACATAGTTGCAGTCTTAATTATAGAATATCACAAACTGCTGTTCAAGGACAGGACAAAAGAGACTCTCCACTTAATGCATCCTCTCAGCAAAGATCTGAGATACTACCCAAGAAAATAATCAGTCCCAAAACATCAAGCTCCCTGTTTATTAGCCCACCCTGGACATGCCAATAATTAGTCCTTTAGAAGGAAAATAAAAGTGCTGTGCATTATCTCTGGGATGCCTGATATCATATCTGTCCTTCAGCATCGTTGTTGCAGAGATGAAGGACTTTCTTTAGAATAGCAGATGTAGGAAGAAGCTGAGCATATTCTGTCTGAAAGTTTTTTGCAGCTCCAGGGACTTCTTAAAACATTTTAACCATCACAAATAAGGTAGAAGATAACACATCTTCTTGTTTATGTGCTAGAGGTCCTGGGAAATGGAAGAAGAGCGAAACAATTAGCAGCAATTACAGTTCAAGGATTATTGTTAATATTTCTCCTGTGGTAAATCTGCATTAGCATTAACAACACATTAAACAGGCATGAACACTAAACAGCCAGAACATAGGGTTTAGTTTAAAAGTGCGAGATGGGGCTTTGGGTAATCTGGTCTAGTGAGTGATGTCCCTGCTTGCTGCAGGGGGGATGGACTTGGTGAGCTTTGGAGGTTCCTTCCAACCCTGTGGTTCTATCTCTTGTACCATTAGCTTTGTCCCCTTGTAGAAAAGGGTGTACTGGAAACTTTTAGTCACAGTCTCCAGACAGTGGGATCTGCAATTCAAGATTCCAGCAATTTACAACTCCTGAATGTCACATTAAGTGTCTTAAATTTTAACCTTATTTTCTTATAGGCAACTTAATATCATTGACGTCAGAACTGAAAGAGGGAAAAGTGCTGTTAAAATACATTATGCTGAACCTGTTGAGTTCATTGTAACAGGATGCTATTGACCCATGTCATGTGGCCAGGCTTTCCAAAGGGCCACATAATTATGTGACCTTAGCTCCTTTGGAAAGTGCTGTATGGATAGTAAAGAGCATTTATAGATTAGAAGCAAGTGATGCCAGATTAAAATATGATGCATTAAGGAAACAAGCAGTTAGGGTGTGCTTTATGCAATTTTCACTTTATTAAATCAAAATGCCTGTCTCCAACTCTAGCTTGAGAGACCTTGATACAGTCTCAAAATATGTCTCATTAACAGTGACCTCAGCAGCTATTAGTAGAAAGCAACTTCTTTGCAGGGTAATTGTAAATAGTTTTGTAAATATGGCCCAAATTGTATAAGTTCTGTTACCCAGGAGTTGCCCAGGAAGATCACCTGCAGCTACTCTACCATGTTACCTAGGTACTTGCTGTTTAGAGGGAAAGTAGCTGGGGAAAACTGGGACTTTTTCTTTCTCTCTCACGTTAATACTGTATTTTCTGCAAGCAACAACATAGAATATTTTCACTATTTAGTCAATTCACTCTAAAAATGTTATCCATTAATACAATTTTAGCATGACTAGAGAGCTAGCAAAATCTATTAAGGACCAAATAGGGGAACCAGTTACCAAGTTCCCTCTGCATGAAGCTGTGCTGTAGTGTTTTATACCACAGGAACAAATTTTGCTTTAAAATGGGCCAGTTTGCAGGCTGATACAGTACATAGCCAGGGCTTTCTAGGTAAAATCAAACACAAGATTTCAGAATGCCCATGGTCATGATACTGAGTGTCCCAGTCTGAACACTGTGTGTTTATGCCCATGAATATGCTAGTAGTCTCTTCCCCAGCAGAGAAAAGAGCTTAGAAAAGTTGTTTTAGTGACTATTTGGTGACAGTCTGTTTCATTTTCAGTCTCAAGGGAGTCAGAACAGAATCTCTACACAATTATCTTTCACAGGTCTGAGATTCCCCGTTCCCAAATGCTTCGTTTTTTCCCCATCTTGGCAGAAGGTTTATCTCCTCCTCCCCGCAAGGAAAATTGCAGCAGATGAGTTCATGCTGCAAAAAAGGGTCGTCCTATTTGTCAAATCCAGCCCCCTAAGGCAGATGATACCACACACAGAGATAGGCTGAAGGTCATTCAGCCCCAGAGACCCATTGCTGAGTCCCCTGTGGCCTCTGGCACAAATATGTTTCCAGAAGGTCAGAGCAAGGCATGTGGGACCAGAATGCTCAGGCTAGACTTCCAGTGTTTGGGGATCATCTGCTTTCACAAACTGCACCAAACTAATTAAATGAGCTTCAAAATCTATTTAGTCACAATTTCCCAAATCAGTGCAAGTGTGACTGATGGTGAAATTGAGTTAAACTAAATTGATAAAAAGCCTGCTGCTGTTTTTTCTATGTAGCAGCGCTGGATCTTTCCAATACAATCTGATCTACTCACCTTTCTCTAGTTTTCCCAGTGTGCTGAGTCATTATAAAGGTGCTTAAATTGCTCTTCACGTGCTTTAGATAGAGAATATGCAAAGCTTGTGTAACGCACCTTCCTAATGGTACATCTGCATTTGCATGAAGGGTTTGTGCCAGTGCAATTACGATACTTAAAGAAAGCCCACCTTTAGCACTTAAGAAGGCTTCCACTGAGACAAAAAATGTATTTACAAGTCTAAAGTGAAATGTAAAGTAGAATGCGTGGAGAAATATCAACTTAATTAAAAGCTTTTTAATGAGAGTATTTACCATGCAATTACAGTGGTACAATTTCTGTGCATTAACCCACGCCTCCCACTGATTTTCCAGGTATGACATAGGGTGAGGTACTTGTGAAATGAGGGAAATAAATATCCACTTTGGTAAGCTGGTGAGAGCCTTAAACAGAAGGGGCTATGCAAGTTTTCAGTATTATTATTTCTATTTTATTCTTCCAATAGTAGCTTTCACAACAAAACATCAAAAGCCCCTTTGAAAATGTACATTTCCCAAAAGCTGGAGGAACCAGCTTAAATTACTTTTCTCAAAGCAAGCAGCTTACTGTGAAACCAGCTGCTCCAAGTTTGAGTCAGCGGCTTCAGCAGCCTTCCCAGAGTCAAAGCCACCAGCACCTTTCTAATGTAGCTGTCATTGAAAGTTTTTATGATCCTGGTAGCGGTCCCTCAGTTCTTGCCAAGCATATTGTTGATACAAGGAGGCAAAACCACACTAGTAAAAGGTTTCTTTTCACTGCAGTTACCTTGAAGAGAAAAGTCATTCTTCATTGTTTCAGTTATTAATCCCAGCAGGTTTGCGTCATCATCTGATGAAAATGTCCTTTATCATTGCTTGAATGTGCAGCCAGAGGGACCAAAGTGAAAACAACTTGAAAAATCAATTCCTGTGCCGGGAGCAAGGCAATAACCCTACCCCCAATCCAGTCACCCCCACCAGCGCATGGCTGACAGCCTTCCACTCAACCCTGCTGCTCAAATGCCCACTCATTTTTGGAAGAGCACAAAGGAGATTTCAAAGTAGTTTTATCCTAAAAGTGCTGCCCAAGTGGCAGCAGGCAGCTGCAGTTGCTATGTTTGAGTGGTCTCCAACAAATGTGCTTAATTTGCAAGAGCAAATGGAGCTGGCGTTCGACCAGCAGATGGCTGAGGCTGCCATCTTAGCTGGCGTGCTCAACACCAACCCAAGGTCAAGGCTCTGCTAGCTTCAGCCAGGGAAGCCTCCCCACATCCTGTGAGCAAACAGGGTTGTGTCACTCTTACGTAGCTGCAAGGTTCTCTGTCGCTATCAGTAAGAGAATCAGCATGAACTTGTCAGACACAAATAAGTATTTGTGAAAAATGGGGTCTTTGAAGAGATTGCAGTGAGATCACTTCTTCTTCTAGAGCACTGGAGGACCGTATTTGTTTTCTCTGCTGAAAATACTTGAATTTAGATTTCCATTTTCCTGAGAGGAGAGAATGCTTTCAGTAATGTCCCAGCCTCTCCACTTCTTTGCATCTGTTGAGTGGCAGTTGCTAGATCACTTCAGACATGGCAGAAATGATGCGCAGCATTGAATGCAAAACTTGCCAGCTGACACGCGATGTAAGGAGAAAGGAATAGCCTTTCCAGCTCCACCTAGGGGAGCTTGAGCTGTGTGGATGATGCAGGTACATACATTGCTCCATGCCACCTCCCCCAGGAATGTGCTGGGGCACATGAAGTGCAAAGAAATGTCCTGGGATTTCCCAGCAGATTTGAGTATGAAGTAAAAAGGACAATCAGAGATGCAGCCAGCTTAAATTCTACCTTATCCTTGTTCCTTATCTTTCCTGCTGACTGCCTCTTGGTCTCCAGAGACATCTTGCCAAAGGAATTACTGGGCATAAGGCTACAGCTGAAATTGAGGTTCACTAAATACAGGCCTCAGCATTCATCTGGGGAGTAACTAGGGTACTGTAAATTCATGCCCAGACTTGCTGAGCACTCACTCAGGCTCTCAGAAGTTGCTCATCTGACTTTTTATGGTCAATATGTGTAGTACAGAAGTAGAAGTAGGAAGCAGTTATTACAAGAGATGGACTCTGTGTGTTGTGAGCACATATAGGTAAACTTGCCTCAAAGAACCAAATGAATGTAAGAACCTAATATTTCTAAAAGCAGTTGTAAAGCTGGAGTGATTGCTGTGAAATAAAGTTTTCAATAGATACTAGGGCAGTATAGTCTGTCCCAGAAAAAACATCATCAAAAAAGCAGCTCTTTCTTGCACTGGTGTGATGTGTTGACTGTGGCTGGATGTCAGATGCCCACCTGAGTTGCCTTATTGTTTCCTCTCCTCAGATGGACAGGGGAGACAAAATACAATTGAAAACTTGTTTGTTGAGATGAGGACAGGGAGAGCTCACTTACCTCTGACTGTCCTGAGCAAAACTAATGCAACTTGAGGAAAATTACTTAAATTTCTTGCCAGTCAAATCAGAGAAGGGTAATGAGAACTTAAACCAAATGTTACACCTTTCCCCCACTCTGCTCTTCTTCCTGGGCTTAACTTTACTTGCAAATTCTCTGCCTCCTCCTCCCCTCAGTGCCACAGTGGTCAGGGAATGGGGATGTGGTGAGTTCATCTCAAGTTGTTTCTGCTGTTTCATTCTCCTTAGGAGGAGGACTCCTCACACTTGTCCCCTGCTGCAGCATGTGGTTCCTTGTGAACCTCTCACATGTGAGCCCCTCACAAACTGTTCTAGCATGTGTCTTTTCCATGGGGTGCAGTCCTTTGGGAAGAGACTCTTCTATTGTGAGTCCTCTACAGGTCCACACAGCAAAACAGCTCCACTGCAGGCTTTCCAGAGGGTCACAGCCTGCTTCAAGTGCATCTACATGCTCCAGCATGGAGTCCTCCATGGACTGCAGATGGATATCTGCTCCACTGCAGGGAAATGGACGGAGCACGCCTTTATTCAGAACAAGCATAGTCTTCATGTGAAGCTGCAGGAGAGCTTTGCTTGTAGAACACTGACCCCCCTGTCCTTCATTGACACAAGTGTCTGCAGAGGTGTTTCTCTCACTGAAAGGAAGGTGGTGTAAGAAAGGCATCTTCTGCCTTACATTGACTCTAATCCCCTTCATGACAGCCTCTCCCCAGCTTCCATTGAATTTGTCATTTACCTTTGCACCAGGATGGCACTTGGAGTATTTCATTCTCCTGTGTGGATGGAAAGCATCAGGGAGGTGCTTAGCAAGTCCACGAGACTCACGTGTAAATTTAAACAGCTGCAGTGTGCCATCCTGTAGGAGCTGCAGCAGGAAAAGACAAAGGAAATGATCTTTCTTACTTACCCATTTCAAAATACAGCTGTAAAGCATGTTATGATTTTGTCGATATACAGTGCTTGCAAAGATTTCAAATAAATAACGTTATGACCCCAGGGGCCTTATTGATTTTGTAATGATTTTGAAGAGAAGCCACTCAGTTTCCCGCTTGCTGACAAATTCTTTGCTCCCCGAGGAATTCCTACTGAACACTTATTAAAGGCAGGATAAAATAATTCCAAGAAAATATGGAGAGAGGGCTTTGTGCAGGGATTGTGTTCAGCGAATGGGTATTTAACCTCTGACCTGCAACAACAGGTCTTGTTTAGCTCTATTAGATCAACAGCAAGCTACTATAATTAAAAAAAAAACCTGTTTAGAGCCTCACCAAACGTGTCCTGGGAATTAAAGCATATGGCAGGGATAGTGAAAAAGACTTTCCATATGCTAATGACCCTTGATGTTGGAAATAAATTAGATCCATTAGAGTTTATGCTCAATAAAAGAAAGACTTTAAGCACTCCAAAGTTAGTGACACGAGACCAATTTTGGCTTAGAAATTCAATCTGGCTGCTTATTAATTCTTACTAAGGCTCTGGAGGAGACAGGAGATGCAAAATCATAATTCTGTGCTGTATCAGAATTTTAAAGTGCCATCAGTTTCTTTTCTTTTCTCTTTTTTTTAAAATTAAACCATTTTTCATGCTTCCCTTTTTTGTTCTCTTCATTAATTTGATTTTGTTCCCATTTTTGTTTCATTTCTTTCTTTTTAAGGTTTCATTTATCCTATTTCAACTGAACAGAGAACCCAGAATGAATATGGATTTTCTTGTAAGTTTAATGTTTGATTTTACATTCCTGGATGCTAGTTTGGTGATGTTCCTTGGGTCAAGCTTTACTGTTAAGCCTGTGTGACTAGGCAAAGTGGGACTTGCTCAGCAGAGGAAGTTGCAAGCTTCTTGCTCGACATCATCACAGTGATTTGCTGTCAGCAGGTGGAGAAAGAATGATAGTGATCCTTATACGTGAGAAAAAATGGGAGAAGGTACTATTTCAGAGTAAGAAAATTGAGAGACTGAACCATCTCATTTAAATTTCCTCAGCAAATGGCAGAACTGCTGTGGAGGGATAACTTTGAGCTGGATCTCAGAGATCCTCTTCCTGAACTGCTGCAGAGGAAAATGCGGTGTTTTGAGGCTGGAGGATTGGTAGGCAGGAGCTTACAGAGGTTGCTCAGTTCCTTCCAACATCTGCAAGATCTCACCTCTGCAACTGAAGGCCAGCTTAGTTTAAATGGCTAAAAGGCAGGGAGGAAAAAAGTACAATAGAACTGACAGAAACGGGGGACTAAAATAGTCTGATTTGGTTTTCTCATTATGCTATTTCTAAAACTGGGGTTCTTCACTGTATAGAAGCACATAAAATTTTGATCATGTATTCAGACCTTCTGAAAAAAAGCCAGGTGTCTGGTGGATAACGATGCTAGAGATTAGCCTGGAATTACTAGTGAAGATAGGGTATAAGCAGCTAGTAGAAAAATCATAGCCATTTTCTCAAGAGACAGCTCTAATAAATCTGGGTTCCTTTTTGTAAATGACCACATTATTTCTTGTGCTTGCTTTGACTTTTAACCAAATACCTATGTGTTAATGCCAGTGATGAGAATTCAGTGCTTGATTCTCTACTCTACTAGATTTATCTTAAGGGAAATGGACGGAGCACATTACGATTCCAAAAAAGCAAACTCAAACATACATCCTTATATTCAAGGTGTTCCATAAGAACAGATAAGGCTTCTGAAGTTTAAAAACCCACTGTGTGTTATCAGATGAACCATCAAATACCAATCTTACGACGCTATGTCATCAAGAAATAATATTTTATTTCATAAGATGAACTTGAGTTGTGAGATGAAGCTTACAACATGCTATGCTTCGTAGTTCACAGCCTGGGTGCTAGACAGATAGGGAAAGATTTAGAACACAGAGAGAAAAAGGAGATCATTTTCCATCAAAAGAGCATAGACCTGTTATATAGCTTTGGAAATGGATTTTAAATTAGCCTATAAAAAAAGGTAGTAAGTATTTGCAGGAAACAAGAATAGTAAGAATGTGTTTTCTTGAAAGTCCCTGTGAGGAGCACAGTTCTTCAAAGTTCTTGGCCTCTCTCCCTCTAGCTGCTCCTGATTCAGATGATGTGGCCCTCTATGTCGGGATCGTCATAGCCGTGGTGGTGTGCCTGGCTATTTCCGTGGTCGTGGCTCTGTTTGTCTATCGCAAGAACCACCGGGATTTTGAGTCTGATATTATTGACTCCTCAGCGCTAAACGGGGGATTTCAGCCTGTGAACATCAAGGCTGCAAGGCAAGGTTAGTTGCCATTTCACCGCATGGTGACCACTTCGGGAAGATGCTGTAAGGTTATGATTTCTGGAGCTGCATGCATGGTGCTCACAGTGTGCTTGTTGATGAACTTGATCAATGGAAGAGCTCTCACGTTTCTGGTAGTCAAGCGCTTGAGCCCCATGCTGGCATTTTTCAGACACACTCAAGAGCATGAAGCAGAGGAACTTACCTTCTGAGGAGAAAGTGTGGATGTGAGAGTGAAACACAAGAGACATTTATGGAAATACAGTTCAAAATGAAGTCAAAATTCTGACAGAAACTGCAGGCAGGATTCATCACAGGAGTGATATTACAGTACAGGAACCCTGTCACATATTGCCCCCTGTTGTTTCACTAATAGTCTTTTTTACTGTGCCCTGTCTCCAAAGGCATTAACAGTGGTTTAAGAAGTACTGATCTTTCAATAATACAGACGAATAATTGTGATAGAACATCATTTAATAATGAGCATTTTTATCACTACTGTATAACAGGCTGATTATTTCCACACCTCATTGGCCTGGAAAAACCACTCAAAAGGTAGTGCTGACTAATTCCAGACCCATGCTTAAACTGAAGAGTTCCTCCTTTTTCCAAATAGGTATGCCAGGAGAATAAATCAAAGTTATAGTTAAGATGACAAGACGGTTGCCAAATGGTAGATTAGTGGAAGTGTAGTTTTCCAGATCTCCAAAATGTGTAATGTGGGTACTGATACCCTGCTGTGGGGAATCATGTACACAACATCTGCATAGGCTTCCTCTGTTTTTAATTTAAGGACAGCTGTCATTAGGACAATTAGATAAATTGGCTAATGATTATCACTTGGCATTTAATGAGGGGTTACGAATAAAATCAGATCTACAGAGTAAGGAAAGCATCTTGTCCTGAAGCTAAGCAGGTCATACTTGAAATCTGAATGCAGCCTAGAAAACTAATTTCAGCAAACAAATTTTGGAGCATGCTGTAATTTTGTATGGCAATTAGATTCCATGGCAACTAGGGAAATAAAAGCCCTGAGAGCTTGCTGGAGAGATGCATGGAAAAGGGGGATGAAGGTCAGTCTGCAAGGACTTTGTGCCCCTTTGATATGAAAGGCAAAATGCAGAATATAAACACAATTTGTTACCCAGGAGAATAGGGTAAAATAGGGGACTAATACAGTTCTTCCTTCTTCCTCTGATGCAGACCTCCTGGCAGTACCACCAGACCTTACTTCTGCTGCAGCCATGTACAGGGGGCCTGTTTATGCCTTGCATGATGTCTCTGATAAAATCCCAATGACCAATTCTCCAATCCTGGACCCACTGCCCAACCTGAAGATCAAGGTATATAACACCTCTGGTGCAGTCACTCCCCAGGATGACCTCTCTGACTTCTCCTCCAAGCTGTCCCCACAGATTACACAGTCTCTGCTAGAGAATGAGACCCTGAACTTGAAGAACCAGAGCCTTGCTCGGCAAACAGACCCATCGTGCACTGCGTTTGGGACCTTCAACTCCTTAGGAGGTCACCTAGTAATTCCCAATTCAGGTTAGTGCCAGCTGTGTCAGCTCAAAGACTCAGTTGTTTTGTTATTTGAAGTGGAGTACCTTGCTTTTATGAAGGGGAAAGCGGGGTCACTCCTGGGAGTCTGTCTTTCCTTTATTCAGAACAAACAGATGCAGTTCCCCCCCATTCCAGTCTACCAAGGTGCTTCAAGCAGTGTTTTTCCAAAGTCCTGGGTACCTTTTTAACAGACTATTACAGAGCTCTTAGCCACTTTCTGAGACCTGGAAGAGTTCAGAGGTGCTCGTGTCAAGTGCAATTCAGCATCCTTGACCTTTTCCTTTCATGCACTTCTAGAAAAGGGTTTCCTAACCAGAAGGCATCAGTTTTGTCATCACACAGAAAAAGGACAAACTAATTAAAAAACAAGTGGGTTGTTCCAATTCCAGTTCATTGCAGACTGTGTGGTAGTGAGGTAGGACAGCAGAATACTAATTTTTTGAAGTTTTTCTGCACAAACTACATACCTAAAGAAAATAAGGCCTGAGAATGTTTTTTCTTTTCTCTTTCTGTGCCTCGCTGACCTCTTTTACATTTAGGACAGAGAGGGGCTCAGCTTTTTGATGTAGCTGCAAAGTGCTACTTACTCTTTTTCATATGGTGTGAGTCCAGGCTGCAGGACCCCATTCAGGCTACCCTAGGGCCAGGAGGCCGTTTCAGAGCGTCAGGGTAGGTCCTGGACAGCCTTGGGAGTGCTCTGGCTTTTTTCAGGTGTTGACATTCAAAGGAAGTTGAGCACCTAGGTGTTGCTCATGAGTTTGGCATGCTAATGAAGAGCAACATTAACTTAAATTACCATTCAAACACATTGTGTACTGTGGTCAAGAGTCCCTCTGCCTGGTTCCACCAGACCTCTGAGTCTGGGTAGGATCACAACACACGTTAAGCCACAGTTCACAACTACCTGACATGATAGGCCAAGGTTTCACAGCATTTCTGCCTTCTTCCTTCACATTATGTGGTCAGCTCTTGGCCATTTTACAACATGGTGTCTTGCCTGAAGATACAGTGCCTATTCTTGTCTCCTGCTCCCTTGCTGGACCTAGTCTTGTTTGTGGATGTTACGAAGAAAACAAAATGCATAGGTGGCCTGGGACTAGGTGTTTTGGAAAGACTATGCCATCTAGGAAGCAGCCAAAAGTGGTCAGTAAGCAGCAGCCCTCCTCTCTGAACCTACTGTGTAACAGGGAAAAAAAATAGCTGTGAAATTTGAGTAAATGATGAACTGTTTAAAGACATCTGGTGCTGATTGCTGAGCAATGTTGAGAATTCATGCTATACAATTCAGGATTTCATGTTATCTCTAATTAACTGCTGACGGTGCATATTAACACTCAGTTTTCTTTACACGATGGTGTACCCTGGCTGCAAATTCTATTAATCAAATTTCATTCACATATATTACTATCAATTTGTAATGGAAGAAAAATGGTTATTGCTGTTATCCCTTCAAAATGATTAACATTTATTTTGAAAAATACATCAGTTTATCTATCACTACCATGTTTTCCTCGAGTACACCACCAGTATGGCTCCATGCTGCTTCTAGATGAATGCACGTCCTCCTAGTGATATGATCACAGTCCTTCATTAACAGTGTGCCTACACGTTACAGCCAAGTACTGGCACAGGTGAGGTTGTAGCAGGGCTGTAAAGATATAAGGGTCAAAAGGCATTCATGGAAAATGTTTTCCTAGCTAATCCCTCCTCCTTCAAAGTCAGTTATGGGACTGAGCCCCTGAATCAATACATGGGAGGTCACCAACATAACCAAATGTCTGCTAAAGAGGTTTTTGCAAGGTTTGCACTTTAAAGCCTGCCTTGTGCATATGCATGTATTAAAATAACATGCCTTGATTTCAGTTCTGTAGTAATAACTGTATTAAAATGCTTGCCATTGATTCCCAGCTCGTCCACATCTGCAAAGACATGTGGCTGGGACATGTCCAGCAGCACATGAGAGCTGGTTCTGTGCTGTTTGTCATGCACCAACAGGGCATTTCTGAAATGGCAATAATATAAGGAACAGTATTTTCACACATCAAGTGTGAAGCTAATCGCCACTGAAAAGGGCACTAAGCATATTTGTCCACATTTTTGTCAAGGTTGGATACCCAGAGTTTGAGCTGCTCTGTAGGATTAGGCACATTCCAAATATCAAGAAGCTCAGTTTTGTCTCCATGGTAGCCTGATTAAAAGCTGAGTGACTTATAGCACAAGATGTCAGTCACAGAAACCATCTTTCAGGAAACAACTAGTTCTTGTTGCTTCCTGGGACAGTGCTCTTTTTCTGACTTTAATTAAGAATTGCCTAGGGAGAGGTGTCCTGTTATAGCTGTTGGAAATTTCAGTGAGAGTTGTTCGTTTTTCCATCTTTTTACAAGGTGAGCAGCCATGCAACCATCTGTCTGCTATTTAAATAAAATAAAAGGGAAGAAAATCCTCTTCTCCACTCCTGTATTTCAATGCTGATGAACAAGACAAGTAAGAACAGGTCACCTGAGTACCAGAGATGCTCAAGTTGTAGTAAATAGTCTTTTCCCCGAGTTGCTGAGGTCGTGCTGGTGAGGCTGCGTCAAAATCTGGCACCACAGACTTCATCTTCTTCCTCTCCTGTCGCTCTTCCTCATAAATATGCTTGCCTCTTTTTTTCTGTTTCACTGTTTGTCTCTCTTGTGCTCTGCAGGAGTAAGCTTGCTGATCCCAGCAGGGGCTGTTCCACAAGGAAGAGTCTATGAAATGTATGTGACAGTTCACAGGAAGGAGAACATGAGGTAAAAGCCTGCCTTTGTTTCGTTGTGCATTAACAGAGTGGGGAAACTGGTGTCTACAGTCCTGTGGTAACACGCATGCAAAGGCCACTGTGTTGGAGCTGTTGGCTGACGTGGAGGTAAATGCAAGCAAAGCTGAGGATAAAATTTGCCACAAAACTAGCTCAAATGTTTTGCATTTCTAACCAGTAGTTGCATTCTACAGCAACCCTCAGGCTGGTGGGCATGGTCTGTGATAGTCACAAGTGAGAAAAATGTGTCAGTGTGAGTTTGGTGGTGGGGAGAAGTTGTGAGGTAACGCCATGCTGCAAAGGACAAAGGAGGAACAGGGTGACAGGTCATCTCAGCACAGGGACAGGAGCCTGGACACCTGGCTTGGTGGATCTCCTTTCCTATGATAAAGAAGGTGATTTTTTGTTTTACCTTTCATGGGCTCTGCCAGTCTGTATGGTGAAAAGGATAGAGCCAAAGCTTTTGCTGTCTTCCATACCTCCTTGCTCCAAGGTGGAAGTAAGCAAGTAGTTATCCTGCTTGGCCTCAGGCACTCCACACTGAGGGCCTCCCAGAGCAAATGTTAGGATGACCCCTGTGTTCCTACCTGCATGTGTGAACACTTCATATACTAGATCTTAACGTCATCTATTTTATCTGACATCCTTGGCAGACAAAAGAGTTACAAAGAGGCCAAGATACCTTTGAATAAGTTTATAAAAACTTAATGAAGAGAAAGGTGTGAACTTAGTGTGTAGAATGGACTCATGCAGCAGAAAGTCTGACTGGCAATTGTGGATCTAAGCAGTCATTACACAGTATTTTGCCTCTTCCCACTCCTCATAGCGAGATCCCTTTTTTTGGCATAGTCCCTTAATGGCTTTTATTATGTGGTAAGCCACAGCTGTTTATACGCTGTGTGATATTGAACACTCTTCTTTAGCTTGGTAGTCTTTCAGCCATGCTAATTTAATCTGCTTAAAGAAAAAATAAGTAACCCTCACCCGCCCTTTTGCATACATTATTCATCACCTGTTCTTTGAAAATAGCTAATTGCAGCTACAGAGAAAGTATCTCTTCAAATCGAGTATTGATCGTACTCCTGTTACTTTTGTCTCTGTTTTTAAGACTCTGAAAAACAACATTAAAAATGCTCCTTCCTGCAGAATGCAAAAAATAAAATACAGAGTGCAGGCCCTGTTTTTCATTCAACCTGCCTTCATAACTCCATTTAAAAGATGTAAGTGTGTGTATATATATATATATATATATTGTTCCTAGGAGGAGGTATATGTGCAATCCTTTCTATGCAGTTATGGAGGGACTCCATGTCTCCTTGTTCATGCAGCTATGGACGACCCATGTCACGTTAGTCTGACTGGTTTCCTTTAAGGTCCATAAAGCCTTCTCCTTGTGCTTTGTGATAGCTGCTGCTCAATGCAGAATAGGATAGGGTAACCTGTGTTGGGAGAAGCACTCTTGGAGCTGTCCTCTGCCAGGACAGGCTTGGGAAAGAGTGGCTGGGTGAAAAGGACCTGGGGGTGCTGACTGACAACTGCCTGAATATGAACCAGCAGTGTGTCCAGGTGGCAAATAGGTGAATGGCATCCTGGTCTGCATCAACAACAGTATGGTCTGCAGGACTAGAGAAGTGATAAGCCCACTACACTCAACACAGATGAGGCCTCACCTCAAATAGTGTGTTCAGTTTTGGTCACATGAATACAGGAAGGACACTGAGAAGGTGAAGCATGTCCCAAGAAGGGCAACAAGGGTAGTGAAGGGCCTGGAGGAAAAGTCTTAAGAAAGTGGCTGATGGAACTAGGGTGGTTTAGTCTGGAGAAAAGAAAGCTGAGGAGAGAACTTAACTGCCATGAAAGGAGGTTGTAGAGAGGTGGGGGTAGGTCTCTTCTCCCAAGCCACTTGTGATATAGCACAAGAGGAAATGGTCTCAAGTTGCAGCAGAGGAAGTTTAGATTGGACATCAGGAAATTTTTCTTCCCTGAATGAATATCAAGTAATGGAAAAAACTGTCCAGGGAGGTGGTGGAGTTGCTGTCTCTGGAGGTCGCTGGCACTTGGAAGCATGGCTTAGTGGGCATAGTGGTGTTGGATTCACAGTTGGACTTGATGATATTGTAGGGCTTTTCCAACCTTAATGATTCTATGATTCACTTGCTGTAGCAGAGCTGCAGCTAGGTCAAATCCTTTTTTCCTGACTGCCTGAGCCACAGATGTTGCTTCATATAATTGCAGCCACAGGGGTACCACAAGTTAGTGTGCAGCATAATTATTTTTTAAATCTGCTGCCACTCTCCAGCAGAGAGTGATAGTCCACAGTAAGGACTATCTACAGATATTTGCTTTGGTGGCCAAGCAGTAACTGGAGTATGTTCAATAAACCCTGATTTATTTTCATGAGCATTGTGTAAATGTGTATGGGTTGAAAAGTCCTCTCGTGTGTTGATGTAGTTTGGAAGGGGACATATAGGAAACTATAAACTTGCTGTTATAATCAGAAATGAAGGCAGCCTCCTTTCCTTGATATACAGCCACCTCTGCAGTGAGAATGTGGTCCCTGTAGCACTACCCTAAATAGAACCAATGCAGCAACAGAGGCTTACCGTCACAGCTCACATATCTCCAACAGCTTGATTTAGCCCACACTTTGTATATAGAAATATGAAACAGTTTGTGAACAGTCAAGCTGAAATGGGAAATCTGTTATCCCTCAGAGCCCAATTTCCCGTTTTCTTTTCCTTCCTTTGTTTTCCTAAAACATTTCCCCAGTTAGTCTCTGAAACCTGCAGTACGGAAATTTGAGACACTTCCCAGTCCAATAAAATGATTCTTTGTGTTGCCTTGCATTTGGTAAGGAGTGCTTTCCAATACATTCTATTTATTCCATTCCACATCCATCAAAGCATGTGAGAGCAGGAGGTTCATCTTAAAGCATTATCCTTGTGCAGTGAATTGGGGTTCTGATGACTTGCAATGAATGCCACTTGGAGGCAGTTGTTTTCTCTAAGTGTGTTGTGGAATGGTGGGTATTCTTTTTTACCAAGACTAACACTCCAGCAGGCTGTTTTTCCTGCTCCTGCACTTTAAGCTTTTTCTCTTTCTGCCTGGCAATCCAAGCAGGATGGGTGGCAAGCAGCCACCACTCTCCGATGCCTTGTTGGCGTGTACGTGCGTATAACTGAAACACTAAGTCTATGAAAATATTTCACAGCCATCAGGTCTGTCTTGAACCTCATCGACTTTCAGGGAGGACCTTATCACTCTCTATAACTACCTGAAGGGAAGCTGTAAACAGGTGGGAATCAGGCTCTTCTTCCAGGCAACTAATGACAGGACTAGAGGGCAGGGCCTGAAGCTGCACCAGAGGAGGGTTAGGTTGGATGTTAGGAAGCTCTTCCTCATGGAAAAGGTGGTTAGACTTTGGAATGGAGTGTCTAGGGAGGTGGTGGAGTCCCCATCCCTGGAGGTGTTTAAGAAAAGACTGGATATGTCACTTAGTGCCATAGTCTAAGTTGTGGTGATGTTGTGTCATGGGCTGGGCTTCGTGATCTTAGAGGTCTTTTCCAGCCTCAATAATTCTGTGATTGTGACATTTTCAGTGATGGTCAGATACTCTCTCCCTTAGTCAGGGCAAGTATCCTTGACATTGAGGTTTGCAAGTACTCCTGTCTTGAGTTGTGGTTTCACCTATAAACACAGCGCTGAGAACCATTCGTGGCAAGGCCCTGTTCCCATGAGCATCTGTGAGAGCCTAGCTCTTACATAACTAAGGGTTAAATAGCATGAGTATAAACCTCCAATCTTCAGGACTGTTTTTACTGCATTGGGTGAAAAAGCACCTTTATCTGTTAGCTAAATCATTCAAGCTGTGTACTTCCTTTGGAAATATCTGGCACTGGTCAATGCTAGACAGGGTCTGGGTCTTGACAGACCACTGGTTTGATTTCGTATGGCAGTTCCCATGTACCTGCTGAGCTCACACTGCTCTAGGTGGAGCTACTCTAGCACTCCCTAATCAGAGGCAAGAACTGTACTAAACGTGGCACAGAGAAGGACATCCATCATGTAGATGATGATGCAAATCAGAGTAGATGTCACCATGCTCACAAAACCTGACAACTCGGAAGAAGCCAGCAGTGTTCCTGAAGGTCTTGATGGAAGGACGTAAATTGTACACCTTCCAGATTAGTGACTTTAAAAGAAAGGCAGGTAAGCCTTATTAGGATTTGGATCAGTGGCTTCACAGTATATGTATAGACTTTGTATTAAAGGCACGCAGCTGATCAACGCATTTGATCTGAGAAGCAATAGTCTTTCTCACCAGTAAACTCTTAAGCTTAGTGATGTGAAATAAAAGAAATTAAGTCTTCCGCATCTCATTTCTCCACCTTCCTTCTGTATCTCAGCTTCATAAATGATTACTTTGCAACTTCAGAAGACAATTTCATGAAATGCCAGTCATGGTAATTGGAAAATGCAAAGTAAAAAAAAAAGACCAGAGCATGAACAAAAAGGGAGGAAAACGTCAGATCATTTTCCTTCTAAAGATAGACTGGTGGAAGAACCAGGGTCAGTCAAGAATAATAAGTTTGAAACTTTAAAATGAGTATGTATTAAAAATAAAGCCCCAACAATGAAAGAGAAAATGTCTTCCCTCTGGCTTTTGGCTAGGCTGTGTACAAGGCTTGCCATCTGTTGCTGTGATTTTTGCCATTCCTCTTTCCCTGCTCTGTCCTGTGCTTCACAAGCTGCTGTGATTGCCTGTAACATCTATGCACAGTGCCAGGGAGTGCAGTGTTGTCCCACTGAGAAGCTGAGATTTGACTAGTTGTGCTCACATCTGCTGTCTGACAGCTACCATAATGAATATGGTCTTACTTATTACAGGGAGATGGTTTTGAATGAGTAGTTGTTTTAACAAGTCTGTAACACAGCCCAAGGACCATGGCCATGAGCAGAAAGCAGTTTATTGTTGGTTCCTACATAGTGTAAGGGTAAGTTTACATAACCTGTTGCAGTGAACATTACATGTTCTGTTCGTTTTCCTTTGGGAGACCTTGAGCTTGACCATTCACCGAGGTGCACATCAATGTGATGACGGCAAAATGGAGTTTATTATCACGTGGCGTACACTTATATACCAGTGACCCACCCTTCGTGTACGCCCCCTTTCTTGCCGACGTAGCAGAATAGGGAACCTATCACGTCACATCCCGCAAGCCCGCATGCGCACTATACAACAATAACACATCACCATAGAGATAAAGGAGAATACCTCTGACCAGAAATATCCTGACAAAAACTCCAAAGATAAAGGGAGAGTCCATAACAAAAGGAAAACCCACCCTAATCTCTCATAGAAAATATCAATTAAGCTTACAGTCCACATCATTAGCCATGTTAGATCCATTGTCTGCAGCAGCTCCAAAGATAAAGGGAGAGTCCATAACAAAAGGAAAACCCACCCTAATCTCTCATAGAAAATATCAATTAAGCTTACAGTCCACATCATTAGCCATGTTAGATCCATTGTCTGCAGCAGCCTGTCTGCAGAGAGAGCAAAGAAGATATCAAGATAGGCAGCATAACTCCTTTTTATACTGTGGTGCTGCTTCAACAACTTCCCCCTGAAGCAAACACCTGTTCACCATCCAATCCAGACTCACTCTCTTAAGGTTGCCTGCCTCTGGGAAAGCAAGCTAATGGAGTATTTTTCTCCACACTCCCCCATGAGAATCTTGGAGGTCTCTTATAGGAAAAAGGAATCATCCATGTGTCAACCTCAGTTCTCAGTGCTTCATTAGGTCCATTAAAAACACAATCTTGATTGTGAAGGGACCAGATATAGTGACTAAAGTTTCTTTGCTTTCAAATGAAAGCTGTTTGTGATAAGCAGTGTGGGATGGAATAACACCTAAAAATATCCACAGACCTTTCAGTTACTCTTTGTGCCTTGTGGTAGCAATGCTAAGTGGAGCACTGCATGTTAGTCTCAGATCTTTGTAAAACAAAACCACCTCTTTTAACTGCAGTGAAGCAATTTTGGAGTCACACATTTGAATGACCAGTCTCGTAAGTCGACCCAAGAGCTCTGCAAGAATGAAGTGAAGCACATGGTGGGGTGGTTTGAGGTCCTTTATTGGATAGCAGGCTAAAGTAAAGTCTGGTCTCTACTTTTGAAGTTGTTTGCTCATAGGTATTTTTGCTTTGGAGGAAATATTTCCCTTGGTCTGTATGCTGGTCTGTGTTTGTGCTGAATCCCATGTGACTTGTACCGCAGAAATCGCAATACTTTCTCACAACAGGTGCTTGTCTAGGCCAAGATCGTGGCTTTGCTGGTGCTGCATCACCTGCTCTAGGAGAATGAAGAAAATTGCTCATAATGAATGACTACACAATAACTTGTCTTCAGGGGAATTTGTTGTTTACTAATTCCATCAATTAGTGTTGTGTTTATGCCTTGAAGCAGAAAGATTAATATCTCTTGTATAATATATCTTGTCTAGTGCATCTGTTTCTGTTCTCATTAGCTACAGCAAGGCATAATCCTTTTGTTTTAAAATGTAAATTGGAAACAGTGAGAAGTAAGAAAAGATCTGCCAAGAGATTTGTGTTTCTCTTCTCTGTCAGTTGTTGTAAGGTGCCTCTCTGCTGTATGTGTTTAGCCTCATTCCTTGTGAGATCTCACAGCAGTCCCTAAATACCCTGCTTCCTGCTGTCGCGTAAGAGCTGGATAGGAAAGGGGATATCAACTCAGCATGCTCTAACTTGCCTTGTCCCATGCAGCCCCAGAAATGAGATTTGCTTTTTGCTGCTGGGTCATATAACAGGTTAACACCAGCTGTGTTGCGGTAGGCTCACCTGAGAGGTTTTCTACATTTATGGCTTGCTTTGCTGATAAGTAACTATATTTAGAAGTTGTTTTGCTCCAATGATGGGAACTGCTGTACAAGTAAGATTTTATTTCTTATCCCTTCTCTGGATCCTTTGCAGTATTTTCTGGCTGTCATTGTTACTTGCAATAACTAATAATTGTTATTTGCCAAGTGTTACCTGCAAATTTAATGGAAGCATTGCTATTTGCATTGCTTTCCCCATTGTGAGTAGAAATCCTGGCCTCATAGTCAGAGAGAGGTTTACAATGGACTTAGAGTAGGATTTCATCTCTTCAGTGACACTAACTCCTGTTCACACAACGTCCTGCAACTTGTATTTCAGATTTTAAAGGTTTCTTTGCATGAGGTGGATGGTGAAGAGTCAATACGTACTCAGAGTTTGATAGGTTTAGGGTGCTGGTCTCAGATGCATGTCTAGTTGGCAATTTGGGTCTGCAAAGTCAAGAACACCCACAACTGGCCTGTTTTTTTTTCTCTTCACTCACTGGTGTCGTGTGTCATAAATACCCAGGTTAGAAACAGGTGCATCAAGAACATGGATTAGCAGAGGACTTGGTAGCATTAGGTTAACGGTTGGACTCAATGATCTTAAAGGTGTTTTCCAATGTAAATGATTCTGTGATTCTATACCTCATTCACTTAGTGGGTCTGGTAATGCAGAGACTGTTTACTAACTCAGGGAAAAATACTTAACAGGTGTCCTCTCTATGTTTATATCCACTTCCCATCTCATTTGTTGACTGTGCAGTCAGAAGCTCCTCCTGACTTTGTGCTCTGCATCATTTTGAATACTTACGCTAATGAGATCTAAAATGTTGTGATGCAGAATCATGCCCTCCATCAGAATCCTAGAATTTAACAGCTAACAAAATTTCGTCACAGAGCAGTGACTAAACTTAATTTCACTTTGAGACACCTTCAGGCTGTATGACTTATCAGTACCATATTATTTTAATGACCTTTTGCGTTTTTTGAATTGCGTGCATCGGTGCTCAGACTCTTGTCAATTCTAACTAATTTTTCACATAAATGGCAGTGTATGATTTTTTACGGCAATCATGATATATTCCCTCCTATATTCTTTTTGACTGCTGGTTTTCTAATTCAGTCCAGAAAAAATATCATAACCTGTATTTTTTTTCCTTTCTTCTTCCTGGGTTGGTAGTCTTTTGGGTGAAGTCAGGATAACTAAATGATTAAGTCTATAACTGTCATGTGTGTAGCTTTCAGGACAAATACTGTCATTTTGAAAGAGCTTTCATAAAAACATAGAACCATTTATGTCAAAAACACATTGAAAATCTTCAGGTCCAATCATAAACCCAGTGCTGCCCAGTCCACCACTAAACCCTATTTCCTAAGTGTCACATCCATGTGTCTTTTAAACACCTCCAGGGATGATGACTTAACCACTTGCCCGAGGAGCCTGTTCAAATGTTTGACAGCCCTTTTGTGAAGAAGTTTTTCCTAATGTCCAATCTAAAACTCCTCTGGTGCAACTCAATGTCATAGACTCATTAGGGATCGGAAGGGACTTCGAAAGATCATCCAGTCCAATCCCCCTGCCACAGCAGGACCACCTAGACCAAGTTGTGCAGGAACACATCTAGCTGGGTCTTAAACATCTCCACAGAAGGAAACTCCACAACGCCCCTGGGC
>VZRI01005348.1:28831-48715 GCA_013397515.1 Upupa epops
TGACACAAACAGAAACTCCATCCCAATGCCATTACACACATTCTGAGAAAAAGAAGTGGGCAAGGCATTCTGTAGCTGTCTTTGGCTTCAGGTTGAGTCCTCTGGGCAGAGCGACACACACAGAGCACAGCAGCAGCAACAGGGGGGACCCACTCCTAGGACACTTCAACCCCCAATTTCCCAACATTCTGCCAAAGATTTGCAAGTTACACATCTTCACCTTTCTTGTGAGAACAGTTCTGCCAAACTGAAACAGCAAACACCCTTCCAGGCTCCGTTCTCCCTGTGTACTCAAGCATTCTCAGTCTCTTTCTCAGCATCAAGCTGTGACAACAGCTTCTCTTCCTACTGTTCTGTAAATCAGGATGGTGGCAGCCACTCGGCCCAGCCATGTGGTGAGAACACAATGGCGGCCCTAGCAGCAAATCAGCAGGGTCTCATGCTTTTGGAGCTTTTCTTCTTTAGGGTCAGCTCACCACTCTAGTGTCTTCAGGCTTGTGATGATCAGTGTAACTCTGTTCTGCTCAATGTGGGGAGGAATCAGCACTGGTGGTTTCTCTCTATACCTGCCCGTTTCACCTTGCGGATGGGGGAAGGGCTTTCTGCCAGCATGGCATGGAGCCCGAGCCAGCCAACAGTACACAGGGCACACAGACACACTGCCACTGTACCCTACCGACACTTTCGCCTGGCTCCAGGCGTGTTTGCGGCGTTCCAGCGCCGGCCCCGTGGAAGGCCGCTCTGCTTCAGGTCTGGAGTCCCAGGGCAGGTCCAGGAGAAGAGAGAAAGGAAGTGGAGGAGAAAAGAGGCTGCTCACCCCCAAACAGAGTCTTTTATTGGGTTTCAGAGTAGATGGGAATGCCCCCGCAGCCCCTCCTGTAAACCACTTACAAACCCTGTCTCAAAACTTTGGCCCTTGGCTTTCAGCTCCAGGTGCCTTCCTGGTCTGACATCTTATGTTTATTCAAATGGGCCATTAGCAGTCAATTGCCCCAGCCTTTCGGAACAGCAGAAAACATTATCTGCGGTGGGGGTCTTTCTGCCTTCCTCAAGGTCCAAAACAGATCAGATATTATTTTGGGAACAGAAGGAAAGGAAAAGTGATACCCAAACTTGTTTTTCCTAACCTAAAGCTATTTCCTCTTGTCTTACTGCTTGTTACTTGGGAAAAGAAACTAATCCCCAACAAGGATTCCTCTCAGTCTCCTTTACTCCAGGCTTTACTCCTTCAGCTGCTTCTCTTAAGACTTGTGCTCTAGACCCTTCACCAGCTTTGGGCATGCTCCAAAATATCTTTTCTTGTATTGAGCTTCCCAAAACTGAACACAGTGCTTGAGTCATGGCCTCGCTGGTGCTGAGTGCAGGGAAACAATCACTTCTCCAGTCCTGCTGAACACACTATTTCTAGTACAAGACAGGATGCCTTCTTGGTTCCCCAGGCACATTCATATTCATGTGCATTTTCATGTTGATGAATACTCCCAGTTCTCTTCCTGCCAGCAGCTTTCCAGCCCCTCTGTCCCAGCCTGTAGCATTGCACTGATGAACCTCGTATGATTGACCTTGGTTCATCAGACATGATGGTTTTTGAAAATTTTTGAATTAGACTGTCAGAGAACGATCAACTTAACATTCATGGACAAGGTAAATTATCACTAAAAACCATCACCAGACTGTGAGGTTTTTAAGCTGCTTCTTATGAAAAAAATGAATTAAGTAAATGAGTCAGAAAAATAACTTAGTCAGAAACTGCCCAATGCTATTCAGTTGAGTCTTGCAAGAGAATGATCCCTGATCTTCTTGATTGGGATTCTGAGGCTGAGGAGCTGGACTAGGTACTCTCTGTGCTAGTGTGTAATTTCTGTTGTGTATGCTTTGTTAGGCTAAAATAACTGGCAGGATACATGATAGCTGTCCAGATTTTTCTACTTTACATCTTGTTTGGAAGGCCACTATATCACAGCTGTTTGTTTCCAGTCCATGGCTTTTCAGAAACAATTGTTAAGTCATTTAGTAAACTCATCAGTTAATTTCCACAGATGTGTATCATCTGGATTAACTGATTTGCATAGATTCAATTTTTTCAGTGCCAAACCTTTGCTTTTTTCCCCTCAAATGATATAAACTCCTCCCACACATTTGTAGCAACGAGAGATACTTTCCAAAAGTACCTTTGTCCCACCTTGAGGAATGATTTCTCAGAAGTTTGTCTCACATTTTCTATGAGATTAATGAAGTATTCAGGGAAAATTAAGTCAGACAAAATTAGATTGTGCCTGTGGATGAGTCTTTGCGATAGCAAAGTCAGGTGCAATAAATTTTGATAGCAAAACAGTTTCTGTCTCAGTATGGCCTCCTTGAAAATGTTATCTGAAATTACAGCTACCTTTTTTGCTCTTTCTTTTGGTAAAGGCAAAGGCTGGCAGAAATAAACACTATTTGATGTAGTCACAGCTAACTCCACGTAAGACCCATGCAGATGTAAACACAAGTATCTGTAAGTGCAGACATGGATTGCATCCTTAGCCGGAGAAGAGGATGGGAGGCCCATGGGCAGATTAAGTGCAGATGACACTGAGCACTTTTAATCTCTCACTTGCTAGTTTCTGGATCATTAATTTGTCCTCTGTATTGTTTAGAGAGACCCTTGATGAGGCACATTCAGCTGTATTTGTCATAGACCAGATGTCCGGGTAGTTAAAGTCACTCATGCTTCCTCTCTTTTTAAGCTCCCCAGCAGTTGACCTGGGGTATTTTACACATGAACACATCTACACACACACACATGCACACAGTCCAGTGTATGCACTGTATACTAAACATTTACACCATTTCCTGTAACACCCGTTCCTGGTGACTGGCAGCTATTGCCCTGGACTATACCTGTGTTTTGAACTGAACAGCTCAGGATTATCTGTGGAAATCTTGGGCTTTGCAAGTATGTTTTGCCCTCTGCTCTATTCCTTACCATCCCTGCTTCCTTTGCCCCCCACTACTGCTGACACCTGCAGGCATATTTGCAGTGGTCATCTTAGTAGATGTAAGTAAGTTTTAGTAAGTTTAAGTAAGACAGAGTATTGGTGGGTTTGGCTGTGTAGCCAGACTGCATCTATCACATGTGCTATAACCACTTAGGAGGTTTCAGATGTGCTCATTAGTATTGTAGAGAGGTAGGTGCTGCCCTATTCTCTTAAGTAAACAGTGATAGGAACGGCCTAAAACTGTATCAAGGGAGGTATAGAGCATGCATTAGGAAACACTTTTTCTCCGAAAGAGTTGTAAAGCACTGAATGGGACTGCCCAGGAAGGGAACTGAGTCACCATCCCTTGATGTTTTTAAAAGTTGTATAGATGACGTGCTTAGAGATCAGTTTTAGGGGTGATAAAAGTAAGGTTAAAGGTTGGACTTTTTGATCTTATAGGTCTTTTCCAACCTAAATGTTTCTGTGAGTCTGTGATTCTCTTCCTCTGTTCTCCAGTTTCCTCTGTCCAGAAAGTAGATAGTTGTCACGTTTAGGGCTTGCAAGAGTTGTGGTTGTGTGCTGCTGTACAACAGTGACCACATTCCAGCAATGACTGAAACGAAGCCTCTGCACACACTCTGTGATGGTCCTTCTTGGATGAGGGATTAGGGTGTACTGTCAGCAGACTGTGCTGCCATTCGGCGAGACCTGGACAGGCTAGAGAGTTGGGCTGAGAGAAATTTAATGAGGGACAACAAGGGTCAGTGTAGAGTCTTGCAAATGGGCAAGAACAACCTCAGGGATCAGTACAGGTTGGGGGCTGACCTGTTGGAGAGCAGTGTAGGAGAAAGGGACCTGGGGTCCTATTGGACAGCAGGATGACTGTGAGCCAGCAATGTGCTCTTGTGGCCAAGAGGGCCAACAGCATCCTGGGTGCATCAGAAGGGGGGGTGGTTAGCAGATCGAGACAGGTTCTTCTCTCCCTCTACTTGGCACTAGTGAGGCTGCATCTGGAGGATTGTGTCCAGTTCTGGGCCCCACAGTTCAAGAAGGACACAGACCTGCTGGAGGGTGTCCAGCATGGAACAATGAAGATAATGAAAGAAGTAGAACACCTCCCTTATAAGGAAAGGCTNTCAAGACCCTCCTGGATGTGTTCCTGTGCGACTTGGTCTAAGTGATCTTGCTGTGGCAGGGGGATTAGACTAGATGATCTTTCGAGGTCCCTTCCAATCCCTAATGATTCTATGATAGGGTGCTCAGGAAATGTGGTCTGTAATTTGTTGCCACGTAAACCTGCATTTTGACAAATAAGTGATATTTGGGGAAAAACCTCCACAAACTCCACACCACATTTTGGGATTTGGGGAAAAAAGAAGGCGTCACCACAAACCACCCGCTCTTTGCTTGCACAGTATTTTTATCTTGAGGGAAGGATTTTAAGGTGTTTTGCAAATCTGAATGAAGCTTTTTGCCTTTTTCAACTCTCTTAATGTGTCCATCTTTCTGTCCTCCCATCAGGCCGCCTGTAGAAGACAGCCAAACCCTGCTGACACCTGTGGTGAGCTGCGGCCCACCAGGAGCCCTGCTAACGCGCCCTGTCATTTTGACCATGCACCACTGTGCAGAACCCAACACGGAGGACTGGCAGATCCAGCTGAAGCATCAGGCTGCCCAGGGACAGTGGGAGGTGAGACTCTGGAGCTCCAGGCTCTGTGCTGGCCGCATGCAGGACTCTCTGCAAGCCCATCAGCTGCCTTTCCACACTGTTATGCCTGTATTTTGGGTTTTCTACATGAGATGCATGGCTGCTGTGGGCAGGCAGGAGAGCCCTTTAATACCTGATGTCTAAGCTGCTTAGAGCCCAGCAGAGGTGCTTTATAGGGGCACTTCAGTGCTTTCATTGTAAGATTTTGGTGTTTGAGCTCTAGGTTGTGGCAGGATATGGTGCCAAAGTCATGGGAACAGAAGAAAAAGAAAAGGCAAAATAAAAAGCAGTGGTTGAAAATAATTTCTGACTTGATTCCAGCAGTAAGAAAATGTTTATTGCAGAATAGTTTTCACTCCTGGTTTATGGTCTCTTTTCAAGAATGTGAAATAGTGCTGCAAATGATCTCGTGGTTCAACATCAAGACATCATCAAGGTTAATAAAATATAGAGGCCTTACCTTTGTTTTCTTTTTCTCTCCTAAATGTTGGAAGATCAGTGATTCAGTTCCTATAGCTGGGATACAGTTCTGCACCCTGTGAGCACAGGCAAACTGCATAAGCATTGCAGGGCAGTGTAGGCTTGGTAGGAACCTGAAGTGGGTCCTTGCCAGTAGTGCAGCAGGAGGATGTACTGGAGCAGTGTGACAGAAGGATCTTCCACTGTAACTGGAGCATAAAGTGATGTTTTCAGCAGGGCTGGGCCATGGCAGAGCCCTTTTCTGCAACTCTGTGCTCCTAGTAACCTACTGCTATGAGTTTTACATAATTAATTTGGCAAGGGCACTTTCTCCTACTGGTAAGTTTAATAAGCTCAGGGTTGCTTTTGAAGGCAGTTGGGCTGACAGCAGCAAGAGCACCATGTCTGGCATTGCCTTTGAAAGGCTCTTGCATTTGTCCCTCAACCTGTGGCACCAGCTCTTTCTCACCCTGGGAGGGATCACTCAGTGAACACAGGTCTGTCTTGCCAGCTTGTCTGCACCCTGCCAGCCTGACTCATGGCACCACAAGCATGTTGCTTATTTGTGTCTGTGTGTCACGGGCATCTCTTACACGTCTTACCTTTCTCCCACTTCCTCCTCCTGCCCTTGACAGAGCAGTTGCACCACCAGCCATGCACACATTCCAGTTCCAGCACAATCTGTACAGTGTCCCCAGGGTCCCGGGCCATGACGTGGCAGTCTTCTTCCCTCACACAGCACATTGCCCATCAGGACTGGGCCATGTTTACCCTTCCTGAGCGTGAGCATGGTGCCACATTTCAGCTGAACCCATGCTGCTCGGCTGCCATGTGTGTACATTGTGCTGCAGACCTGCAGCTGAGTTGTGTCAAGCAGCATGCCACCTTTTCACTCCTGCTGTTTTTCACAGCGCTCAAAGCAGTGCGTGTTGTGTGCAGGATATTATGTGCAGGGCTGAATGGAGAAATTAGCAGGGGAGCTGTTCTCTTTTGGGTGAGGATATTGTCTACATTTGGGCTGTAGGTATTTTTTTCTCCACCCTGCAGTCCTGTTGCAGAGGATTGTTCCAATGAGGCAGCAGGTGATACTTCACACAGATGTGCAATTCGGCCATCATAGAGGTTTCTTCCCTTCCCTGAGTTCATGTAACAACTTGTTGTGGTTAGGCAGCTAAGGGCACTGTGACTGCTGATGTGAAATTATGGTCACTGAATGATTATTTCTGAAGTAAATAAATTATTGGCGGTCTTTATTTGCCCAGCTCTGCTCAGGGCTTTAAAAGCTGTTGCAGAGCCCAGAGGAAAGAACACTTCCCCCAAAAGGGGGTGATGTTTCTACCATCTTCATCACCATAAGCACCCCAGAGATACCATCCCCTCCCCATGTCTGTGCAAGAGAAAAGCCGGAAGTGGGAATTTTAAATCTTGATTAATCAAAGGTACAAACAGCAAAGGCTTTGTATAACAACCATGCTTGAAAAAGGGAATCTCAAAGGAAAACAGCTCTGAGGAGCTGGGAGCTCTAACTTGGCCTCTTTCTCCCATAGGATGTTGTGGTCGTCGGGGAGGAAAATTTCACCACTCCATGCTATATCCAGCTGGACCCAGAGGCCTGCCATATCCTGACAGAAACCCTCAGCACGTACGCCTTGGTGGGACAGTCAATCAGCAAAGCGGCAGCCAAACGTCTCAAACTGGCCATCTTTGGACCACTGTCCTGCTCTTCGTTGGAGTACAGCATCCGGGTCTACTGCCTTGACGACACACAGGATGCCCTCAAGGTGGATATTACTTCCTTGCTCAGGTTCTCTCTCCAGCTCTCACACCACTGCGGTCACTGTAGCAGTGACTGGACCCTTTGCTCCATGCATTTCCTGCTCCCTGGCTTATTTTTCTGGTTAGAAGAAGGGTTTGACAAGAAGTTTAACCCACACCCTCTATAAATTGCCCTTTGCATAGAGATCTCATGGTATTTTCTGTTCACCAGTCTTTTTTCTTTCCTTTATTTACCTGTATCATATCCTGACTTCTAAGATTTTTGCATTATTAAAAGGCCATAAGGAACATGGGGCTTCATTCATTGTTCATGTATTTTTAATGCTAAGTGCCACCTCCCCAGAGATGTGGAAACATATAAATGCTTCTTTGGACATAGTTGATAACGATAAAAGAAGCTTCTGAGCTGTTAATCACTGCCTGCTTTCATACTGCTTTATTACACCTCTTCACTTGCAGCTTTTTGTGTTGGGAATTTGCAACTGAAATAATCCAAAGCTGTTGCTCACTCTCACTGCGAACCTTACTGTGGGTTCATCGTTCTGGCAGGCACACAGACACGCTGCTCCATACAGATGAGCAGATAGGTAATCGCGCTCGCAGTCTCTCTATAAATACCTGTATTTATGCAGATGGAATCTATAATAGATGCACTCATGAAATATGTAGCTCCAACTGCACGTGTAAGAATGGAGGTTATTAGAAGGTGAGTTTTTTCTTTAATCGTAGCCAGTGCAACTTCACAAACCCCTCTGCAGCAGAATGAGTTCAAAGCCTGGCTCCAAGCAGGTTGATCCTTGTGCTATATATATGCTTTTGTTTACTCAGCTCCACATGGGAATTGCTGGGATTTAAACTCACGTGCACTGGCTGGGAGATATTTGTTTTCCAGAGGAGTGTCTCCCATCACTGCCAAGTGACACATTTTCTTCTGCTGCATTTAGGACAGGCAGTAAGGTAGAAGGTTGAAGCAGACATATGACCTCAGCATCGTTTGGTCTGCACAGGCTCTGGGTCTCAGCCTCTCTTAATGACTGGTGCTATCAAGCATTTATAAACAATTATATTCCCTTTTGGTTTTCCTCTTTAAAAAAGCTAAGAGGGTGGTTCATAGCAATTAAGCTTCAAGAGTCCTGACAGCTTTATGCCTCTGCTGCATAACACAATTTTCCATGGGTTGGTCAAGGCCTGAGGTAATAATAAGCGAGGTGGAGGGGCCTTGCACAGACAGCTAATGCACTCAGAGCTGGGGGAATCCAATTAGGTGTTACTCAGGAGCTGCTGCTTTGTTCCTAATAGACTGTGGGGAGAGTTGTGAGGTAAAGTTAATCTGATTCAGTGCAAGAGCAGGAGGGATCAGGACTGGTGATACCAGAGCAACATGAAGGGACTATCCTACACCTGAGAAATTGCAGCCAGTATCTGTGTTGGTTCTGTCTGTACATCTGGGAGGGAAGCAGGCCAGTTGTTGGGTTTCTGCTGCAGGTAGACCCCAATGTGAGCCTGTAATTTGGTGAGTAGGTACCTACTCACCACAGGTACCTACCGCCAAGTTACAGTGAAGCACGTGCGTTAGAATTTTCTCCTGTTTTGGCACATCTGCCCTAAGCCTGGAAGGCCACCCACGGGATTCAACACCCAGCTAACTGGTGGCTTATGGGGGAGCAAGCACACACATACTTGCTGACCAGTAACTCTTAAGAATCTAATTTGGAGACATTGGGAAAGTTATAGGCAGCCAGTGAAGCACCAGCTGCACCATCTTGGGGTTAGCTCCCCCAGGCAAGACACAGCACTGCAAGGGCAAGGAAGAGCAGCGTGAGATGTTCCCTTATTGGGATGTCTGAGGTTTGGAAAAGCCTTCGTGGAGGATTATGTATTTATTTTAATAGGCGACCGAATGCATTCTGTTATTATTTACAACTAGGAAATGGCTATGCCATATGCTGAATGAGTCTTAACAGCCTCCAAAGGAAGACAAGCAGTTGCTATATAAAACAGAGCAGTATTTATCCAGCAGGCTTTTCCTTCTCATCATGCAGAGTAAGCTCGCTGCCGAACTGCTGCTGCCTGCAGTACAGAGAAGAATGGTAATGATTTATCAGTTACTGTGGAGCAGCTTGGTGTGGTTTCTGCAGGCTGTGGAGCAGTGGGCTGAGTGTTGATCACATGTGCAGCATCCAGCATCCTCCACCCTGTAGGGTCCCAAGGCACCGGGATGGAATGCTCAGAAAAGCCCTTTCTGGGGAAGAGTAGTAAAAATGTAGAGCACTGGCCTGTTTTTTAAGGCTGATTTTTGCACCTAGAGGGGGGTGCCTGAACTAGTCTGCTGTAAAAATGAATGATACAGGTAATGTAATACAATAAAGAAATCCAGCTACTTTATCCTCATCTGTTTATTCACACATGGTTTTGATACTGAGGTGTATAAGTTGTGAGTGGCAGCCACACACATTGGGTTCAAGTGAAGGGTTTCAGGCTGAAGCAGGACAGTCTCCATCAGTCTCCATCAGTCTCGTGCTGTGTAGTAACTGTCCTCCAAACAAAAGGGAAAGAAAGCATAGCAGGCGTGTGACCTCCTCTGTTATATAAAGCGGACTGTTCTTTCTAATGAAGAAAGGCAAAAGCTTAAACTGGGCACAGTAGCTTGCTTGTGCCCCTTCACTGAGGAAGCCCTTTCTTAATCCAGGTTATGGCTCTCCTGGTGGTGTTGATGAAAGAGCAATCCTTTACACAGCTTTCTCTCTTAAGAAATGCATACATGCAAGCTCACAGGGGGATGAGAGGCAATGGAGAGGATGGGGCAAGCAATGCACAGCTCAGGTTTTGGCACAGGAGGACATGGAGGCACCAGTCAGTAGAATAGGCACTACTCTAAATAAGGTGCTGTACAGCTAGAGCCAACCTGCAGGTTGGAAAGGATATGCAAACCACAGCTCCCAGTTAATTCTGAATTAATTAGCTGAGCAGCATGGAAGAAGCACAGGCTGCTCAACATCCTCCATTTGGAGCATGCAGAGGGGCTACAGTGACCAAAGGTGGTAACCAAAAGTGGGGTATTGAAACTAGACACCGAGGTGTGATGAGCGGAATGGTGCAGCATCATGCTACAGTGTTTTACCCAGAACTGGTGCTGCACAGGCAGGCCCCTGTGCCCTGCATGCCTGAGAGGTGACATCTGCAATTAGCTTACAGAGCCTCCCATCCACGGAGGTAATTTGGACATAATGAAGATCTATAGTAATCAGATAATTACTATTGATTGCTCTTTAGACATCTTGACTAGGTGATTAGAGGGCACTGGGAAGAAGCTGGAACTGATTCATTAGCATAACCTTAATCTAAAAGGTTTCCTGATGCTGTTACTTTTCCTCTAAGTGGCTGATAAACGACTATTGTTTTAGCTTCAGGATCTACAGGGTGCTAGGACAGATTTCCTTGTGTGCTAGCTAGATACTGAATGTCATCTACGGTAGCTTGTTTTGTGCTTAGCTAAAACAGAGGCTTCTTTAGTTGGCCTGAGGAAGCATCCAGGCTTGGTGTGCCTTGGTGTCCTTGAGTCCTCATGCAATCATGAAGGGCTGATAGTCAGATGCACTAATTCAATGCCAGTTCACAGAGAAACAAGACTGTGCAATGCCTGTGTGTCGGCTTTGTTTCTGTGTTACACCTTATAACATCCATAGCCGTTTGTTTCATTGTCTTGATGAAACCTGACTGCTTTCTTTTTATCTCTGCTGCAGGAGGTCCTCCAGCTTGAGCGTCAGATGGGTGGGCAGCTTCTGGAGGAGCCCAAAGCTTTGCATTTTAAGGGCAGCACCCACAACCTCCGCCTGTCCATTCATGACATTGCCCACTCTCTCTGGAAGAGCAAACTGCTGGCTAAATACCAGGTGAGTGTCTGAAAGCATTCACAAGGTGTTTAAAAAAATGCCAGGTGCCGTGGACTTTATTTTCCTTGTATCGTATGCAGCGACAGTAACATGGAGCCCACAGTCTCTGCTATATAGTGGAGTTAGGCTAATGCTCAGACTTGATCTTAAAGGTCTTTTCCAACCTAAACAATTCTGTGATTGTGCCAACACCCTGGTCCTGCATCCCTGCCAGACTACTTATTTTGCATTTCTTTTGCAGGAGATTCCTTTTTACCACATCTGGAGTGGATGCCAGAGGAACCTGCACTGCACCTTCACACTGGAAAGGTTCAGCCTGAATACCCTGGAGCTGGTGTGCAAACTCTGTGTGCGGCAGGTTGAAGGAGAGGGGCAGATCTTCCAGCTCAACTGCTCTGTCTCAGAGGTAAATGGTGCGCTTTTCTGTCTGACTGTGGGAACACAGGAGGACTAAGGAGCTATAGCCTTTCCCATTGCTTCCCATTCTCCTTGTGACTGCTGGGATGGGCAAAAGAGGTGGATGAAGTCATTGCTTTGTATCTACTGTAGGATTTTCCAATAGTTTATCTCATCTGTGACTGTGTCCTTGCTTCAAGAGAGGGAAGAGGGCGTCTGTGTTCTCCTCGCTAGTGTCTCTTTACCATATTGGTGTAGAGGAACTCTTTGCTTACCATATGCTAATGGAAGGTCCTGTTCCCTGGCAGTCCACAAGACCATCATGCCTGACATTTCCCTGGAGAGGGAGAAAGGAGAGTAGGAAAAAGTCGTGTTTCCATGAGCCACTCCTCACTGATCCCATGTAATAACTGCTCTGTGAGAGGGAGTAGAAGGTGCTGTAATTGCCACAGACTTTTCATCTCAAATTTTGCTACTGCTACAAATCCTGTTATGTTTGACAGCTGCTTTTTGGACATTTTCCAGTAGAAAAATATTAATAAGATTTGGAACATCTTGGCTAATGCCTGAAGAATTTTTGCTTAGTCAAGTTTAGGGCTGAGACCATATGACATTTTCAGCAGTGAAGTGGCACTGACTTCAGTGAATGTGGTGGTGGCTTTTGTGCCTAGTACCCTCAGCAACTACAAAGAGCAGGCTCTTGGGCAGCAGTCACTGGTGTCTGATTTGGGGAAGGGCTGGGAGGCCACAATGCGTAGCGTAGGGCCCAGACAGTGTGTGCCATTACCCATAACATCTGCTTGGTTATTGGGTGTAAAGTTACATATTCAGCTGGGGACTGCTCAGCATTAAAGACAGATGGTAAAACAAGTATCATAAACAATTATTGTAATAAGTGCTGCATTGAGGTAATCTCTAATTTAACCTCGCAGAGAAGGGAAGAGAAGAGAAGGAACTGAGAGGAACTTTAATGAAATGCAAGTACACACTATAATCATCTTCAGCTGCTTGTGTGTAATAGGGCCTGGTAATGGATTCAGAGGGAACAGGATAATATTCTTGTCTTGTTCTGTGATCCCATCTATCACGGATGAATAGAGGGAGGGAATAATACTGCCGCTATCAAGGCTGCCTACTGCAAAACCGCTGTTCCTGGTTGACACATAATGATGTTCCTGAGCCCAAGTAAGGTGCAAGAGGAGCTCAGACTACCAAGAGCTGGCTTACAGGGTAGTGTCAATTTTGTCACTAGAAAAAGAATTCTAAAACTCAGCTGTTTTGGTGACAGAGGTTACCTGGAAACAACCTGGAAACCGATGAACATACCTCCAGAGTCATAGGAAGAGGAAGGGGTTGTTGTGATAAATACATTAGATGGTCTAATGCATCAGGAAACCTTAGCTGTGGCTCCTCACACTTCTGGTGGCTACCTAGGTCACAAAAGGATGTATTTACGTCTCTGCTTTCAGGCAGTGTCTGTTTCAATTGGCTTTTGGAGCTTTTAAACTGCACACATTATGCTTTTCCTGTAGGGGAGGCAAGCAGCCAGTGGTCAGGCATTGCAGGACCAGGCTGGTGCCCGTCTTCATTGCTGGATCCGCCTTTATCAGTCTGTGGTAAAAATACGCAGTGAGACATGTCCTGTATATTTTTATATTCATATTATTTATAGCACTCCCTTTACAGGCTTGCTTTTTGTCCCTTATGAAGGATGTAAAACTTATATAGATTAAACTGTCTTATCCCGGCTTTACGCAGAGTCTTCCACTGAGGATTCAAAAATATATAGAATCAAAGAATGGTTTAGTTCAGAAAGTACCTCAGACAGCATCTAGTTCCACCCCTCCAGCCATGGACTGGGATACCTCTCACTAGGCCAAGTTGCCCAGAACCACATCCAACCTGACCTTGAACAGGCCACCTCCCTCTATAGGCCTCCCTCTTTTGTTTAAGTTTGTCCAAGAGTTCCTCCTCATCCACACAGCCCTCCTGGCATTTCTGCCTAACTTCCCTTTTGTTTGTAGGAATGCAGTGATCTTGAGCTTGGAGGAGGTGGCAGTGCAAGCCAGAACACAGGCACCTGTGAGGCAAGAGGCAGAGCAGGGTAAAAGTCTCCCACAGTTGGCTTTTGAAACTCACATTTTTTCTCAATTTATTGATCCCCATCCAAAAGAGTCCCAGGGCACCACCACAGTGGCTGCTTCTGCAGCCGTCTGATGCACTGGAGTAGCATGGTCACCTTGAGAGCTGGGGCAGCACTGCCTCAGTGTGCTGCTTGCGATGATTGTCTGTCTGCAATGCCACCAGTCTCCCTACAGCTGTCTCTGACCTGCCAGTGTGGATCACAGAATCATCAAGGTTGGAAAAGACCTTCAAGATCATCAGGTCCAGCCATTTGCCCTACAGCCCCAACCACTAAACCATCTCCTGAAACACCATGCCTCCTCGTTTTCTGAACCCCTCCAGGGACAGTGCCTCCAGCCTGGGCAGCCTGTTCCAAGGCCTCCCCACTCTTTCTGGAAAGAAGTTTTTCCTCAGATCCAATCTGGACCTCCCCTGGCACAACTTGACCCCATTTCTTCTATCACTAGTCACTAGGGAGAAGAGGCCAACATCTGCCTTCAGGTAGTTGTAGAGAGCAATGAGGTCTCCCCTCAGCCTCCTCTTCTCCAGGTTGAACAGCCTCAGCTCCCTCAGCCTCTCCTCATAATTCTGGTTGTCCTTGTGTGCACCCTCTCCAGCACCTCAATGACCTTCCTATACTGCGGTGCCCAAAGCTGCCCCCAGCACTTAGAGTGTAGACTCACCAGGGCAAACGAAGTGTATTAATAGAGTGGAATTGGTGTGGAGGCAAAAGAGGCATAACTCCGTTCAGTGTTCACGGGCACTGTCTCTCCTCTACGCATCCTATTTTTGGGGAGGACACAAAGGGCTGTGCATGACTGTGGGCAACTCCAAGAAGCTTCCTGGGGAATTTGTGATGCCAGTTTAAGCCAGGCATTTCTTGATTTTGAGACAGTTTCCTGTTTCAGAGGGCCTTCCCAGCAGCCAGCTTGACCTGAAGTAGCAAGACAGCTCACTGAGAAGAAAACAAGCTGACATTTAATAGTGAGTCTTTTGCAGGGATGGTTTTGACTGCCTGGGGCTGTGACCTGGGCAGAGGTGGAGATGAAAGTGCTCCCTCCGTTTCTGCCAGCCCAGCCTCAGAACTGTCATGCAGAAAAGGAGGGCAGTGAGGAGGCAGTTGAGAGTCATGGAAGGAGACCCAGCCCCACTTGTTGCTTTTCCCATCCTGTGCTTTGGCAGCTGGACATGACAAATGCTGCCATGGGAGAAGCGTTCCTGCTGGGTAGCCGGGCAGCCAGCTGGGGATTGGTAGGACTTTCAACTGTCCTGCAGCACCTCCACGTTGTTAAGTTAACCCAGCCATCTAAACTGACCAATTGCCCGAATCTTGCCAGCTACTGATCCCCTCTTTCTACCTACATGTAGAAAGGAGGCCAAGAAGGACATGAAATCCTTGCCCAGAAGATCTAACCAGCAGTTGCCAGCTGGGAGGAGCACACTAGAGAGCATGAAGCGGGTACCTGCAGGGAGGTGACACTGTGAAACACTGCTGCCCATGAGTTCCACACTGCTCTTGGGGAGAAGGATGATGGTTGTCCCCTAGGCCACACAATCCATCTGTCTCCAGCACAGAGTTAAACTAGATGAAAATGAGGGATCAGCTTGTACTTGGGGTGACATTAACTGTTCCCCATGGTCTGCCCAGCACTGATGGCTTCAGAGCCCAGATGCTGCCAAAGGGCTGTAAGAGGTGTAAGCCTGGTGTTGGCCCTCTGTGGGGTGGGGTCTTGGGGGCCTGCCAGGGATGGGATCCTGCCAGACAAGCTGGAAAAGCCCTGCTGTGCCCTAGCAGTCGCAATTTGCTGTGAAAACATGTCAAAATGTGTCAAATCTTTCATTATTTTCAGTAAGTAATTAATTAATTAGGCTGGGCTTAGTTTTGCCCAGACGTAGTAATCTTCTTCCTCAAAAAACCCCAAACTGCCGCCTACCCAGAGCTGGTTCTAAAGATTTCTCTTCTCCAGCTGACTGACATGAATGCTTCATTAGCAGAGGACTGTTCCCCTCATACGCAAATAAAAGCGCTGATCTCAGAGGACACCCTGTTACAAATTGTGTCTGCACTCAGGAACCTAACTTCTGCATTTTATTTTGGTTTGTGTGTTTTCTTTCCGCCCTCAGGATCCTGCTGGCATCGATTATCCTCCCGTGGACTCTGCAGGCACTGTTACCACCACAGTAGGACCCAGCGCTTTCAGCATCCCCCTCCCAATACGGCAGAAGCTGTGCAGCAGCCTGGACGCACCCCAGACCAGGGGCCACGACTGGCGGATGCTGGCCCACAAGCTGAAACTGGACAGGTGAGCAGGGCTGTGCCCGGTCAGGTGCAGAGTCCCTCCAGGGATGTGTGTGCACAAGTGTCCTGCTGGAAGTGAGAGCCAGCATGTGTGTCTGCTGACCGCGTGGGAGAGGAGCACCTTTACAGCACCAGTAATGGGGATGGGGAGAAATCATATAAATTCAGGTAGCTGCCGTGCAGCTCAAAAAGTGAGTTTCCTTCTGGCTTGTTGCAGGTACCTAAATTATTTTGCTACGAAATCGAGTCCTACCGGGGTGATCCTGGATCTCTGGGAAGCCCAGAATTTCCCTGATGGCAACCTGAGCATGCTGGCAGCGGTACTTGAAGAGATGGGAAGACATGAAACCATCGTTTCTTTGGCAGCAGAAGGAAATTATTGATGCAGCCCTGGCACGAACAGGCAGGGCAGACGCAGGGAGCGGTGATGCCCTGCTATTACAAACGAGAATTGAAATGAAAACCCAGACCAATGAGTTACGCAAGAGACAGTTCAGAAAAGAAAGCAAGCAAGCAAACAAAACAAAGGAAAACCAGCCCCGACCTTCACACGTGCTCTCCTTGTACATTATCACAGGATCTGAAAGAAATCATGCAAAGTTGTACCTTGAAAATATAAATCAACCTAATGTTCCTCTCAGCTCGGCTGTACACTGCTTGGTACAGGATTTTACAGTTTCCTAGGAAACGCTTTTTATTGCTATCCAGATATATGGATAAACTTTCTTAACAATCCCAGTTTCTATAGATGTTGTTTACATCAAATTCTGGACAGGGGTAAGGAGACTGTCCATGGCTCTTTATATTTTTTGTTTAAAGCCATTCTAGACAAGGCTATGGACAGCTGGTTGTGGCTATTACAGCTTATTGGTTTCTGGTGAATTCAGATTTTGGCTACAATTGTGCACATCAATTGTCTCACAAGGATTCTCCTGTCACTGTTCTGTTTCCTAGACCTACTTGTAAAAAAATACCCAAGAAAATCAGAGATTAAGAGGAGGGCATCTGGAAAGCAGGTACTCTGGGTGCTAAGCAGGAACACACATAGCGTCCCGTCCCTTCCCCCTGCTCAAGTCCCAGTGAGCTCCCCTGTGTGGAAGGGATAGTGGGGAGTGTGGGATTGGAGTGAATGTTCAATTCATGGTGTATCACCACCCTTCCCACCCTTTTGTCATATGAGGAGGCTGGATATGCAATTCAGAGTGCTTAGGGGGAAATAAAAAGAAACCCAGAAAAAAGTAAAAAGAGACGTTGCTATGATAAATATTTACTAATTAGTATCTAGTGCAAGGATTATAATTATTATGATTATGATTATTACTTTATTTCTAAGTTTGTCAGCAGCAGAATGAATCATTCCTCTTTTTATGGAACCTGTTGTTCCTTTCCTGAAGTTCTTCTAAGATGCATCTCCCTATATGCTCTCTATCCTTCCCTTCACCAGCCGTCATCCTCCTCCAAAGGCCTCTGCTAACCCACACAGGTTGCTCACCTCATGATGGCATTGCTGTGCTGCATGGCCCATGCAAAGCTGGTATAAACTGGTGATGCTCCACTGAAGTCTCTGATCTTCACCAGCCCAGCAGCCCTTGGTGTCTCCAGGTTGTTCCAAAAAACAATCATGCCTGGAGGAGGCTGTAAACATGTGATGGTCTCCCACTCCAAATTCACGTAGACCACTGCTTCAGGAGCATAAGTGCCAGTGTGTGGAAACACTGAAATGAATCACCTGTGTGCATCCAGGGTGGGCCTCCATATGTCTTGTTTTGCTTTGAAGTGGTCTGAGAGCTGGCAGTTCAGTAGCTTCCTATGGAGCTGCCGGTTCTAGCTCTTACTGAAATGCACCTCATCCCATAATGTTAGCATGCAGTGGTGAGGGCTGCAGGAAGTCCTTTCTTAGGTCATTGCTGGGAGAGATGTACTTGTTGGATCTTCGCAGATATTCCCAGGCTTGCCGCAGCTAGAGAAGCCTCAGCTGCACAGGCCAGTGCAGGCTGGTAACAGTGAGGTTGAAATCTCATGCACTGCAGTTTGCTGCCTTTGCCACACTCCCTGCACTGCTGAGCAGGGCAGTGCAGCTCCTCACTGGCTGACCAGGGGGGATTTTTGTCCCTCCTGGCCATACCTTTCTTGGCCACTACAACCAAGTGCAGTGGGAACTTTGCAAAAGGAAGTGACTACTTGCTGTTTTGCTTGTCACTGCACGAGTGTTTTATTTTCTGCTCAGTGGAAAGATTGATGCTTGGGTGCATGACAGCAGCTTGAGTGCCAGCCTTGTCTGTCCTCTGCTTCTGGTATAAAAAAAGCTTCCGCCACCAGCCTACCCCCACTGCAGGTTTGCAGCCAGGCCCAGATTGTTGCTGTTGTGCACATGTGCTCCTGCCCACACACACACACACACACACAGGTACTTTGCAAGACCAGAATGATCTCGTTTTCTTTTGTGCTTCTGATTTTGTTTTTCCCCAAGGCTTCCCAGACTCTGCTTTTAAAGGTGACTTTGAAAATGTCATTGGTCAAATGAAAGAAAAAAGTCATCTAACCTTTTTCCCATCTGACATTTCCATTGGATTGGGACTTTTCTTCATTTCTCAGCTCCGAGACACCAGCGGGGTTTTGATTGACTGCTGGGCAGCCATTGCAAGGCTCTCCCTTCCCCACGAGAGGTAACCCAGCAGTCTGCAAACCAGCATTTCAGTCAAAAACCAGACACCGGGGGACATAACTTTTAACTTCTAACATCTGTTTGCATTTTGCCTGTGTAAGCTCCATCTTTTACTGAATGTGGAGATGCCAGGGGCACCCTTTCAGCAAACAACCATCTTCTTTATCACCTTGGGCATCCAGTGCAGCCCATTGCAACCTTGCTTTCAACTTCAGGAGCCTCTGCCCGGGGCTTCCAGCCCTGTCCTTTCAAAATACTTTTTACTGAACTTGGAGAGCTAAAATGGCTCTTAAAGGATAGATCTCAGCTTTTCTCCTTCCTGTGCCATCTTCAAGTGTAACCAGTTGTGGTTTGTTCTTGATTCTTCTCTCTTCCCACACAGCCTTCCTGCATGACTCCTCTTCCAAGGCAGGTGCATAAGCTGAAGGGTCCTTTGGCCCCTTCCCTTAGTCAGCTCAGTCTTTGTTAGCGGATGCCAGAGTCACCGGTACTCCTGGCTCTCAGCTTTTGCTGGGTGGGCAGCACATGCACACTTCTCACCAAAGCTGTGCCACATGGTGCCAGCTATTTCTATTGCAGTAAATTGATGCTTCTCTTGCCAGCTCTCTGACCCCAGAGCCTCTTTCAAGAGTGTTACAGTGTCACTGTAAAAAGGGATTTACTGAGAGGGGGAGGCACACTCTTATTAAAAGGAGCACCTGCAGAGCTAGATGGAGGTCAAGAACATTGTCATCAGAGGCAGTGGCATCACCACCACTGGAAGGTGGAGCTGCTCTTCTTCCATCCTGGCTGCTCAAAATCTTTCCTTCCCTGCTTCAATCATGGGCTGGACAGTTTCTCCAACCCTTACTTTGTGAGCTTCTGCAGGGTCAGAGCGCAGCACCGTGCTGAGCTCTCCCTTCACCTGACAGGCCCCCTACATTCATTCTGATAGGTTATTTCCTTTTCTCCCAGGGGTGCAGGGTAGAGGGCTGTGGCCCGGGCTAGCAGCTCACACCCTTTGGCATCCCCATCCTGTTGCCCTAAGGAGGATGGGTGGAAAGCAAGGGTGACCAGATCCGCTGGAATATTCTTTTTGGTTGGAGCAAATAAAAAGCCAGCAGTGGTCCCTGGAGCTGGCTAGCGTGGACACAGTGCCATCTCGTGGGGCTAAGCCCTGGGGCCAACACATTGCAGCACAGTAGGCAGGGAGGCTCACACTCACTCAGAATAAGGCTTTGCCATGGGGCAGCTCTTGTACGGGGCAAATCAGTTTGGCAAACGGACTCTTCAAAGTTCCTTTAACATTTTGTGTCAGGTAGGCACATCTGCCTTACAGAAAAGGCTGCAGGCTTCTTATCCTCCAGTTATTACTACTTCTTACCAATGTTTATTCTTTTAGTTGTCCACATTCAGCCATGTGCTGTAGCAGTTTTGCTGCTCTTCACTCCATCCCGTCATCTCACCTTGATTGCTAGCGCTATAAATAATATATATATTATATAAATATATATAAAATAGCTACTGACTTCGAGGAAAACCTTTACTTGCCACATAAGCAACACTATCAGAGGCAGCCCTTGTCACTGGATTCTTTTTGTTTCACTTCTCCTGGTGTCCTT
>VZRI01005348.1:48913-130417 GCA_013397515.1 Upupa epops
GCCCCTTAGACCAGTGTATGCTCTAGCAAAGTAGTGGCCACAGCTCTAAGGTTAATTTTTAACAGGGTGATACTGTAGCGGTTGTTTGGTTTTGGGGAGGTTTTTTTTTAAATCTCGTGTCCAGGGCACTTGTGAACTTTCTTACTGAGTGTTCAGAAGTCTTTTCAGGTATTTATCTGGCTCTCATCTGTAACTAATTGTTTGCAGGCTGGCTTGCTTAATTATCAGGCTGTGCAAAGACGTGAGTGGTTTGTGAATGGAAACCAAACCTTTGGCCCTTCTCCCATAAGGACTCCAATACATTTATTGACTTTGGGGTCACCACTGCAATCCATTCCTGGCCTGTGTGTGAAACCTTGTGTTCATCAAACGAGCTGCACTGCAGATTTTTAAATGATGAAGAGTGTTTCTCAGACATCCTTTGCAGCAGGAATCCAAGAGAATGCAAAGCATATGCATTCATATAGAGACACAGAGCAGATAATAAAGGATATCTACTGCTGGAGGCTTTTAGTTCTGATGTTAGTTGTGGACATCCTCTTCCAATCAATTTTTGCTTGGAGGGTGCAAGTTAATATTCAGTGCTGTATCATCACCACCAGGTTAAATAGGCAGGAAGCTGAGATCCAACAGAGCAAAAATGGGCAAGAAACTAAAGTTGGACTTGAACCAAAGCCACAGAAACGAGCCCTCAAGTTTGGTAGGTCAAGGTCCTTGCTTGAAACAGGAGAAGTTGGTTTATTTACGTGTCCTTTGAGCTTGACACCTGATCCCTGGAAACCCCTTTATCTGAAAGTCATTTGATAAACTGCTGTTCAAAAAACCGGGATAATCCTGAGTTCCCTTCAACTTCTTCCTTCACTGAAGAAGTTTTCCACATTCTCTGTGATGTTGGTCAAAGGTGTTTAGTAATGGTTCAATGCTCTCTACTGCTTACAAAGACATCATTTGCTACTTGCGCTGTACCCTGGGCCTGCCCTTTCCTCCCGAAGCATCCCATGCTATGGCATGTGAGTAACTCCTGGATGCCTGTGAAGAAGCAGGATGTGGCAAGGCAGGGCTCTCTGTGTACAAGCACTCTGCTCTCCAGCTGCCAGCTCGCAGCTGGTGGGACAATAGCCCCTAGATGAGAAAATTTTGTGTGGCCCTGAGAGCTGCTTTGGCTGCTGCCAGCTGGCTCTCGCTATGGCTTCCAGTACACTGGAGAGCTTAAACAATGTGAATAAAAAGCGAAATCAGCCTGGAACCTAAACAAAATTAAGGCAAAAAAGAAACAAAACACTCTTCTTTGCAGGATCTTGCAAGGCACCATTCAAACCTCCCCCTACTACCGCCACCCCCGAGCTGTGCGCCAGTAACCCACGGTGCTGCAGGGTGCATAACACAGCTGGGACAGAGAAGTGGTGGCACTAGCTGGCATCACCATTCTGGCACACCTGTGTGGTAGATTGTTTTGCTAACATACCTCATCTGTCACTGTTGAAGAGTGAAAAACAAAACCAAGATTTAAAAAAAAGTTAATCTAGATGATGGTACAGTTGTTACCTACCTGCAGCAAAGGAGGAGGGCCCGAAGGTAATGGTGGGACATGTTGGTGTTCTGAAAGGTCTTTTCCAACCTAAAGGATTCTATGAGATGAAATGTCTGTGCAACCTGGCCTGAGAAGCAGTTCTCCCTCCTCTTCCCATGTCTCAGCTCTATCAGTGTTTGTGGGATTTGTTTTCTTTGCAATTTGGATCTGGAGAACTACTTTGGTTTTGATTTCCTTATTGCTGTATCTTCTATGCAATCCCTTTTTCTAAAGACTGACTTCGTACCGGAGAAGTGCTAGCCATTGCATTATTTGTATTGCTGTACAGTGGAGGTGTGGTTTACT
Source organism: Upupa epops (assembly GCA_013397515.1). Taxonomy (NCBI): domain Eukaryota; kingdom Metazoa; phylum Chordata; class Aves; order Bucerotiformes; family Upupidae; genus Upupa; species Upupa epops. The sequence goes on from VZRI01005348.1 coordinate 50,790, forward strand.
AGTTCTGAGTGTGCCTCTTACCCCCCTCCCTTTTTCTCCTTCCCTCTGTTTGTAAATGCCTGCATTTATTCTGTCAGCCTGACATGTACAAAGTGTAAGAAAGAATTTTTAAACAGGTAATAAATTATATTTATAAGCAACTGGAAAAAATAAGGTTTACACTGCTGCCTGTTGTTCAGTTGTTTTGTCCCTGAAAGCTTGGGAAGAGGAGCCTTTTATTTAGCATCTCTTCTGCTCAAAGTAAGTGTTTCTGCATATAAGAGCTCCTGGTGATGTAGTCTCCCTCCTAAGACAGCATTCGTGGCATCCACATGCCCGTGTAGGCTGTTTCATTGCACTTCATAAATCCTAGTGCCTCCCCATGGGGGGTTTGTGCCAGCAGCTGTGGGAGGGTTTACTCCAGACAGTTTTCCTGGAGTTTGCATTTCATGGCTGCAGTCAAAGGTGCAGAAAAGCAAGACAACCTCAGCTGTGGGCTGTTGGTAGCTGACAGGCCTTGTTGCTAGTACCTGAGAGGCAAACTAAATACTTCTTGGGCAAAGGCCCTTTGACAGCGGGTCAGCCCCAGGCTGAGGAGCTAGTCCTGCCCATGATGAAGGCAATACTATGCCCAGGCCATGCCACCCTGTCTGATCCCATGCAATCCCGTGGGGTCAGGGCTGCCTGTGCTGTGCCAAAACCCATGCTGCGCTGTGCCTGCTCAGTGGTTCTGCCTGCAAGGGGCAGGCCAAGGCTCAGTCAAAGCTGAAGCACTCCCATAGTGCAGGAAGCCAAACAGCACAGGGTCCCAAAGCTGAGAATGTGACAACAGGGCATTTGCTGGATTTGTGAGGCCCTGCAGCAACTGGGTCAGGGCAGCCATGTAAAACCCCGTTCCCTGTATGCTTTTGCCAAGACGAAAGGGAGTTGGGAGTTTTACTTTCCTTTTCCCCCATTGCAGTTTTCAGTACAAGCCACATGGCAGGGAGGACAACTACTCATGCTGCTCTCTCTGCATGAGATGCCACCAGATTCTGCAGCACTCCTCAGTGACATCTATCACTAACAAAAGTGTCTCCCATGTCCCTGGCTTCTCTGCTAAACTGAGATGTTGGTAGTCTCTGCTTGCTGGCTTTTGCAGCTTATCTGCTCTTAAAGGGAAGTAGTTCTTTGCAGGGCAAAGAACTGGGCAGCAGCAGCTCAGTACAGGCTCATGCAGCAGTCCCTTGTGGCTACTGGGTATAGAGCAGGCGACTGGCAGGACACTCAGCCAAGACCTGATGTCCTGAGTCAAATGAATCGAGTTCAAGTGGCACAGAGCTGCAGCCAAGCACCAGTGACAGGTTTACTCCAAAAACCACTGGCCCTTTGGCAACACATGTTATATGGTTATCCTCTCTGTAATTGAAAGGAGTGGATTATATATGATGACCTGCAGCTATGATGTGAAGGCATTATCTGAGTCCCAGAGGACATGAGGCATAACTTCTTAAATTGTAGCTTTGGCCACCATATTGCCCTGCAGCTAAAGAGCTGTTGCTCCACCTGCTCCTGTTGACTGCCATTAGGTTTCTCTTTTCCCCAGCTGGAGCCTGCCCAGGTCAGCACAGCCCTCTGGAGTGTCAGCCAGTTCTCCCAGCTTTGTGTCGTCAACAAACTTGCTGCCAGTGCACTCTAATCCCTCATCCAGGTTGTTGATGAATACATTGAATAGTACTGGTTGTGGTGCCAACCCCTGGGGGATTCCACTAGACACAGGCCTCCAGCTAAACTCTACTCCACTGACCACTACTCTCTGGCTTCTATCCTGCAGCCAGTTCAAAATGCACCTATCTTATTTTCCAGACCACACCGCCTCAGTTTGGCTGTGAGGATGCTATGTGAGACTGTGTCAGATGCCTTACTGAAGTCAGGATAGACCACATCCACTGCTCTGCCATCATCTGTCCACCTGATCATGTCCTCATAAAAGGCTATCATGTTGTTCAAGCAGAACCTAGCTTTGGTGAAGCCGTGTTGACTGCTCCTGATGAACCTCTTGTCCTTGATCTGCCTGAAGACAGTGCCAAGGACAAGTTTCATCACCTTTCTGGGAATGGAGATGAGGCTGACCGGTCTGTAGTTACCCCAGTCATCCTTCCTGCCCTTTTTGAAGATTTGTGACATTTACTACCCTCCAGTTCCTAGGCACCTCTCCTGTTCCCCACAACTTACCAAGGATGATGGAGAGATGATGGTTCTGCTCAGTGTCATCCAATGATAGGATAAGGGGGAACAGGCGTCAGCTGGAACATAGATTCCACATAAATATGAGATGAAACTTCTTTTTTGAGGCTGACAGAGCACTTGGAACAGGCTGCCCAGGGAGGCCGTGGTGTCTCCTTCTCTGGAGACATTTAAAAACTGCTTGGACATATTCCTGTGCAACTTGATCTAGGGGATCCTGCGCTGGCAGGGGGAATTGGGCTGGATGATCTTTCAAGGTCCCTTCCAATCACTATCATTCTGTGATGGCAAGGCTGAGAGACCTGGAGCCTGAAGATGAGCAGACTGAGAGAGGATCCCATTAAAGTCTACCAACACCTGAAGGGTGAATGTCAAGGTGTGCCTCTTACCCCCCCTCCCTTTTTCTCCTTCCCTCTGTTTGTAAATGCCGGCATTTATTCTGTCAGTGGTACCCTGTGACAGTTCAAGGGGCAATGAGTACAAATTTCAACACAGGAAGTTCCACCTAAAGATAACGAGAAACCTCTTTACTGCAAGGATGGCAGAGCACTGGGACAGGCTGTCCAGAGAGGTTGTGAAGATTCTTGTTTGCTCAGATGCAAAATCTTATGAAAAGTAAATAAATAAACTGAGGCACTGTCGAAATAATCCAGCCAGGGCAATGAAACCCAGAGTGATGCTTTTCAAGCTTAGGAAAAGTAAACAGAGGTGAAAGCAGGCTCCTGCACGGGCAGATGGAAGTAGTTTTATTTGGGGGAATGTTAAAACAGCCATATACAATTTGAACAAATACCACGTAACACAGTTTGTTCCCAGTCTTCTAATTACATTATTTACAGCGTTAATAAGGCACTGGTTCTCAAAAAAGAACGCAAATTAGTTTTTCAGTCTTTACATTGTCAACCTTTTCTTTAACAGAAATAACTTTGTGCTAGAGAAAGGACCGCAGTTTCTAGATGGCATCTCTCTTACTTTCGTAATTTGGGTGTGGGTTTTTTCTTTCTTCTCCCACTTACCTACGCCACCCTGAAGTCACTGAACTTAAACTTCCTGCAGTGATTTACAATTGAAAACTGGATTTCCAGATCGGCAGGCTCTGAAGCTGTGATTACCTTCACCACCAAATTCCAAGGCCTCACTGATGTGCACTGTGACACTACCACAACCTGGAAGTGACAGTAGAAGGTCACACCCAACAAAACAACTTCACAAACCTGGAGTCACTACATATGCTGAAACCATAGTAATTACACGTTGGGCACTACAGAAAGTCAGCCATGCAGGCGGTAGCTCGAATGTGACAGTGCTAGAACAGTCGACTTCCTCGCTTGCCTTGGGTTGGTTTCTGGCCTTGGAAATACCCCCTTCCAATAGCATCGCTTACAGGGGATAGGAGATTTCAGGGCAAAAATCTGGACTTTTGCTTCTTGGGAGGAAATGGGCAAGCACTAGTTAAGACAACTGCAGACCCTCTGCTTTCTCAGTGTGTCTCCTCATATATATATATATTTCTTCTCCTGTACAGCACCGTTGCAGTGATTTGTCATTTATGCATTTTCATAAATAAATATTATGTTTTATTTAGTGCTTTGTCATCCATAATAGTTTACTCTTAATTCACATACTGGAGCTAGTCCATACTCCCAACTGATTATATATATATATTTATATATATATATGTAAAACACATAAACTTGAACATTTAACATACACACTTTATGTAACCTATCAACCAGGATATCAGAACCCTTTCTTTTGGACTAAAAAAAAGTAAGACTTATTCAGAAAACCAGCGACTGGTCCTTTCTCTCCCAACACACTGGCAGCAGGAGCTGGGGACATGGTGTGCATTGCATGCACCAGCTGGCAGAGTACCCTCCAAAACTGTTCTGGGGAGAACCATGATCAATAAAGAAAAGAAGAAAAACCTGTTTGACACAAGCAGGTGTGAAAGACACCAAAACACTGCAGGGAAGAGGCATCCCTGCTGTGTAACTGCTCACCAGAAACCCTCAGGGACTCAGAGGTGGAATCAACCAAATCTGCTCCATCCGTGGCCCAAGTTAAGGGTCCCTTTCACCCTGTCTGAGCTGAGAANTCAGTGTGTCTCCTCATATATATATATATATTTCTTCTCCTGTACAGCACCGTTGCAGTGATTTGTCATTTATGCATTTTCATAAATAAATATTATGTTTTATTTAGTGCTTTATCATCCATAATAGTTTACTCTTAATTCACATACTGGAGCTAGTCCATACTCCCAACTGATTATATATATATATTTATATATATATATGTAAAACACATAAACTTGAACATTTAACATACACACTTTATGTAACCTATCAACCAGGATATCAGAACCCTTTCTTTTGGACTAAAAAAAAGTAAGACTTATTCAGAAAACCAGCGACTGGTCCTTTCTCTCCCAACACACTGGCAGCAGGAGCTGGGGACATGGTGTGCATTGCATGCACCAGCTGGCAGAGTACCCTCCAAAACTGTTCTGGGGAGAACCATGATCAATGAAGAAAAGAAGAAAAACCTGTTTGACACAAGCAGGTGTGAAAGACACCAAAACACTGCAGGGAAGAGGCATCCCTGCTGTGTAACTGCTCACCAGAAACCCTCAGGGACTCAGAGGTGGAATCAACCAAATCTGCTCCATCCGTGGCCCAAGTTAAGGGTCCCTTTCACCCTGTCTGAGCTGAGAAGTCTCAGGCCCTCAGGGATGAATGGTTTACATGAAAGCATATTAAGACAGAAGGAGTGAATAGAAACCTTGTTGCTCCAGTCACTAAGGAGTGGCTGCACTGTCCAGGCCATCTCTGCATTTTGGATCAAAAATCTTTAAGGAGGCAGAGGAACAAACTTCTCCCAGCCATGCAAGTGCACGGTTTTGAAAGGCCAGGGAAAACTAGCATCACCCTTCTCAGGGCCAGGATCTAGTGTACTATTAACTCTCAGAGATTTTCATTTTGTACTGCTTGGTATTTTTGGGTACAGGCAGGGAAACTGCACTGCAGAAAAAACCCACTTTAATTAACCAAAATACTCTGATTAAACTTTTGAACACCCATAATCACGGAGGTCCTGCTGGTTCTCTTGAAACTGCACATTTTTCTCTCTTAGCTTGAAAGGATAAAATGGTAATTTTTCCAACTAGAAATACCTTCAGGGAGCCGAGAAGCTAAACTCCAATTACATGCCTACCTACCACAACTACATCGGTTTTGTCCAAACAGGGTAAAAACACCTCCAGAAAGGCATTATGGAAATGCTGAGGCTAAATCCAGCTCTGCAATTATTTCAGTTCTGGAACTGGCTTAGCATAATCAAAGCAGCATTTGTAAGGAGCTATTTCTACATTAAACTGAACGCTATCTCATGAAACAGGACACAAGGAGGCAAAAAACTGAACAAAACCAGAAGGGTAAAGGAGGGTAAACCGGTCACTCCCATACCGCTCAGCTCTCATCACCCGATGAAGAACAGAGACCTTCCCAAAGGAAAGGCTTCATGGGGAATATTTCAACTCTCATTTCCCCCTCTATACTATTAACTTGGCAGCCTATTGCTGCAGCCCCTGGAAGGAGGCACAGGGAGGGACGGTAAATAGGTTTCCCATTTCTCTTCCCTGAAAACTCCTCTTGCTGGGTCTTGCAATACTACATGGCCCCAGCTTGGCAGCAGAGCCTGGCACTGCTGTGCAGTGGCTCCCACAGGCACTGTGGCTGCTGGAACCTTGCACAGTAATGCAGGTGGAGACTGAGCCAAATTTTTCAGTTTGTGATGCCTCTCACAGGTACAGGAAGACAAGTATCTCAGGCCCTTCCTGGCTCTTACAGCCCACTCAAGCCCCATGCTCCTTCCCTGCCGCCTTCCTACTGCAGCCAGGAGGTACCAGGACACCTTACACTATTGATTACCACTCCAAAAAATGCTGATTTTCTAAGTTTTGTACTTTCCCTTAATAAAGGGATCACAGACGATCATTGTTTTCCAGCTGTGGTTGCAGACGAACACCTCACTTTTACACAGAAGCAAGAGGGAATTAGTAATTTTTTCTTACACAGAGCTTCCTCCTCCCCAGTGGTTCTGTATGTAGATGGGTCACAGCAGCTTCAAATTCACCAGTGGATCCAAACGTGTGCTTTGTTTCCTCTGACTCACTAAATATTTGCATTGCAGGGAAGGAATGGGGAAAAAAAGGCTGAGAAAAGGGGCACTTCTCTATAATCCAGGCACCACACCCATCAAATCTCCTGGGAGCATGAAGAGCCCTCTGAACCATATTCACACAGCTCCTGATTATCTTAAATGAAGAATGACCGCTGCCGGGACAGGCGACCTCCAGGAACCCTGCTGCCCTTGCTAACGATGTCAGGGATGTCACTGAGCCCCATATCTATACTGCAAGAACCACTTGCACACGCAAGGCTATGGAAAGCCATCCCCACACAGATGGCTTTTAAGATGGTTTCCATTACAGCTCCTCTGAGCTGCACAGACCCTCTCTCTTTTTTCTTTTTAATAATTTTCTTTGTTTTCTAAAGGCTGGAGTGCAATTTTATAAATGAAAAGTCGCTTGGCTTTCATTTTCAGTGTAGTTTCTCCCAATTTGTTTTTAATGCAACAATATAGGGGTTTTTTTAACTTCTAACCAAAAGTTTTATTTTCATAAAATTTAAAGCAATATCTTTTTTTAAAACAACCAAAATAATAATAATAACAATAATAATAAAATACTAAGTGGCTTTCATGGAAAGCAACATGCATAATCTTAAACCAGTCACTAGAACTGTATTTCCCCGTGTAAACAAGGGCAGACAAGCCTCTTCCAATCTTGTGTGTCAGAACACAGCTCATTTTCGCAAAGGACAGCTGCTCTTCAGCATGACGGCATGAGCAAAGGTACAGAGTAGCAAAGACTGTCAACGCCTCTTCAGGACTTCTGCCTGCTTGAGAAAGTCTGCTTCCATGAGCCTTCGCAAGGGTTGGCACCGCCCAAGTCAGAGTTTAATGTCCTGGGACTCTGACATTTTGGCAAGTGTTTTCTTGACCCGCAGGGCTGTGAGGCGAGAGGCGGGGTTGTGAGCCCAGCACTCCATCATCAGCTTGCCCATCTGCCGTAGGCACTGTGGGGAGAAACAGGAAAGAAAATCCCACTTGGGTCAGTGGAAATGGAACTGCAGTTGGTGGCAATGCCAGAAAAATGAAGGAGAGAAGGCTTTTGTAAGAGCAGCAAAAAACTCCAAGAACACGCACGCTGGTATCACATCTCAAGAGCTGTTGTCTTCTCTAAGTGAAGGAGAGTTCTCCAAACACAGCGACCTTATATTTTATGACAAGACTTGGCTGCATGTTGCACAACACCACTTATCTTAATTTCCCTTCCCCAGACCCTCCATGCAGCCTGACCCACACCAGCGTGGCTCTGTACAGGGAGCCTTTCACTGTGCTAATTCAACAGCATCTGTCCTCCTCAGCAAGATACTGGCCCCCAGCGTACAGCCTTGCACGAGCACAACCCAGGGCTCCCGCCCAGCAGCCTCTGCCAAAAAGCCACCTGCAGGCACTGGCTGAGCTCTGTCCTTTCCTTGAATGAAGCACAGCCAGACTCTCCTCCATCTCCCAGCACTGACTTCTGCTGACAGCATCTCAGCATGTCTCTATTACACTGTGACTGGTGCTAGCACCAGTGGTAAAGCTCCTTCTGACTCAAAATGATGCAGAATTGGGTCAATCTCACCCATTTACTCTGATTGAAAACAGAGACTGTATTTTAAGAGGGACAATACCTCATCACTGCTCCATCTGTTGGGAAATGAAGGGCGTAGCCTCTTGATGCACACTATCTCCCGCATGTCCTCATATGAGGGGTCACTGGGCACAAGGTCATGGTATGGAAGCTGGTATTCTTCTACTATTCCTGAAAGAAGCAATTAGTTGCCTGTCACTTGCAGAAAACCCCTTCCACCACCTTCTTTTCCTCTCATTTTGTAAAAGACTGACCAGACTGTTTAACAGATCTACTTCTACTTGTCCTAGAAGCCCATTAGACCAGTAAAGTTCCAGTGTAACCACTGCCACATAAAGACTGGCCAGGCATCTTAGTCCCCAAGTGTAGTTACTTGCCAAGTGAGAGTGTTTTTACCACCACTGTGCAGTCTAGAAAGAATTATTTGCACAGGGCCTGCAGCAGTTATCTGACAGAGAATTAACCTTGAATTAGATCAGCAGACCTGGTAGATAATGAAGGGCATTTCTGTGCCTTTTCGGAACACGGTAAGGTGCTACTCTGTGCACAACATCGATGACATCATAATAATACTAAATATTTTACATCTCCTGACTGCAATACACTTTACCCATTAGTAAATGCAGGGATCACACTGATCATCAGAGAAAATCAGCTACTCTAGGGCAAGCACCAAGCAAGCATTCAGCACAATACTGCAGGCTTTAAAGTCCCCTGAACTCTGATGAATGTAGTGCAGACCCAAGAGAGAGACAGTCTACTATTGCTTGCCACCGATGTGGCACCTAACTGCTGCCAAGTCGTTTCTCTGCATTCTCAGTAGCAAAACAAAGGTAACAGCACCCATCGTTTCTGGACTATACTGAACTCTGTATGCAGGAAGCACACAGCCCATGTGGACAAGGATGCATCTATGCCCCATATCTGCAGCTAGTTGCCTTGCTTTATTTTTGCTGACCTCATGCTTAAATCCCTGATACCAGAAGGAAACAAGGCACATCACTGGTATGACACCCATGTTACAAGGACCCATTTATTTTCTACTTGTCTTGCAAATAGAGTATTTCTTTCAAATAGTGGCACAGCATACCCCCAAATTGTTTGTCCCCCTCCTATTCAACAAAGGAGAGAAATCACTATTCACTTTTGGCTAAAACTGCTAATACCCTCAGTGCAGCAAGAATGTGCTGCCACTGAAAAAGGCCCCTGGATGAGTTCCATATTCCTTCTTCAGTGAGGGATGTGCTGCCTTTGAATGAGACATTGGAGCACAGTCAAAATCTTTGCTGTTGGCAAAGCACTGACTGCTGCTTCAAAGTCATTTTCAACAAGAGAACAGATATTGAAAGTTACCTGTGTGTTTTATCCACATTTCTTTATTACAGTAAAAACAATTACCTGGGGAAAAGGCTGCGATGGAAGATTTGGGTTACAAATGTAATGTGAATCCTCCTACCTCCTGAAACGCATCTCCTTGCTACCTCCCAGAGGATGAGCCCAAAACTGTACATGTCAGCCATGATGTACGACTGAAAGTGATTCCTGTTCAAGCTTTCATCCAGCACTTCAGGAGGCATATAGCGTTTTGTTCCTACACGGGTGTTTGGAGGTATGTCTACCTCATTTGATTCACTGGAAGAAAAAGATTGGGATAAAAAAAGGGCATCAAGCACACAATAAAGTGATTGGAAAAGAAAGCAATTTAAATGGCAGCAGCAAATTCACACTACATCCATTCTCAAACAGGGTCAAAAGTAATGCATAGTCTTAATGGCACTATTCTTATAAGGAGAGCCTCTTAATGTGATGGCAACCCTCCTTAAAAGGCTGACCTGCCTGAGGCGATGGTGAGCATTAAAATGCAGAACCACAATGGAGACAAGACTCAACAGGGATGCTGTAACATTTGTGAGATTTCATTAGCATTAGCCTGAGCTCTAATGCCAGCGATAACAATCAAATCTTCATTAAATGCTGTTTTCTTAACATACTCCACCACCTAATGCTTTAGTCTTAGCAATTAACGGAGAACACAAATAGCTAGAGCAGTATCACTTAGCTGGAGCAAACCAGATCTGCAAGGAAGACACAAGCTTCACAATTTTTCTGTGCATGCATTATGTTTGATCTCTCCCAACCTTTACACAGCAACGTGTGTAAACACACAGATTTAAATGGGTAAAAAAAAATATCTAACCAAACGTGTCACACCTCACACGTTAACGGAAAGAGACAACCTGTACGTAACAGGCAGCACTCCCTTTAGTTGCATTTATTTATGGCTTTTTTTATTAACTGAAAGTCAGCTTTACCAGATCTAATGTTTTTAAAAGTTTAAGACATGACACAAAAGATGTGCAGATGTGGTGTTTCAGGAGATAGTTTTGTGGTTAGGGGTTGCAGGGTGGATGGCTGGACTTGATGATCTTGAAGGTGCTTCCCAATCTTGACAATTCTATGAGCCTATATTGTGGATTGCTTAGGAAAGTCTGGTTTTTTTTCCCTCATCTTCAATATGTAAACTTTTAAAATGCAGAGGATACAACACAATCTCACAGAATAATTACAAGATTTCAGCAATTTTCTTCACCTACAGTTATGAAAATGACAAAACCAGCCGAGCCTGAGGTGCAACCAGTCATGTACACAGTCAACAAATCACGCTGTATGCCACTGAGAATGTAACATCCATCTGGTAATGACTTGCAGCATCATGCAATGTTTACAAGAAGCTAACTAAACTCATTGGGGCACACTCCTTTCCACTGATGTTCACCTGAGATATGCTGTCTAAGGGTGCATTCAGTATGAAAACAAGTTTGAGTATATCATGGAAATTCCATTTGGACTATGATAAATAAATACTTCACCTTCTTTTATAGCAAAACTCAGTAGTTGGTTGTTGTTTTCAATTGATACCTGAGCAGTGTGCTGCTCTGTCCTTGTCAGGCAGGACGTACCTGCAAGAGCTAAATTTTTTTCCGAAACTCTTACAGCAAATAGTGTATTTCCAAGTTGTTGCTTTCGAGGCCCTGTTTCTCAAAGTAAAAATATCCCTTTATCATCTCATAAGGATCAGTTTGTAAAGGAAAAGCCTCACCAAGAAACCTGGTAGGTAGGTGAATAGTGAGAAAAACAAATGAAAACTGCCTTTCCTTATACTCTGAATAATTTCTGTTTAAGATTTCTATAGTATTATTAAAAATGTGGTTTTGATACTTCAGGAGCATCTGGTTTCAAAGTCAACCTCTCTGAAACTGATACCTGCAGTCTGTGGCAACATTTCTGGGCACAGAAAATTCAGAGACTTTGCAACACACATCTCCAGCAGCAGCACCACCCTTTTGAAGGGAGCTGTCAGGCAGAGATGACTCCTGTACAAATCCCAGGAGTAAGCTCTACTCGTCTGCTCTTTATAAGTTGTTTTAAAAAATGGTTGCGTGTTCAAAAATCAAATTTAGAAGCCATTTCAAAAATCCAATCTGTATGTTGGCAATCGGATTTGTAGGAAATGAAACAAAAGGCAGCCCAAATGGAGTGCTCTGCAATAAATCCCCACTAGCGACTTGTGCAATGGTTAGTATTATTCTGTATAAGTTCTGAGTGAATTATCTTGGGATCAGACAAGCTGAAAGCTTCACTGACAAGTCTGCTGACATGACTTCAGCCTGTCAGTGCTATGTCCTTGCAGCACGTGTCAGTGATTCTCAGGTTGCTATTGAGGGCAAAGGGATGAAAACTGAGCTTTTATATAAATGTAACTAATGTGCTCGATAATTTAAAAGCTATTTATACACCTGTTTTATGTGTTTGTGTAACAAACTCATCCCCACCAGTGCTCCACACTTCACACAGATGGGAGCATGAAGGTTGCAGGATCTCAACCAATGCCTGCATCCTTGCTCCCTCAACTAAACCGGTGTTTTCACCTGAATTACGAAGTCTTTTTCACCCTCCTCACTTCTACTCACCTGATAAACTTAACAGCCAAGCCCAGATCTGCTATACAGCAGGTGCCATTCTTCTTCACAAGAATATTCTTACTTTTCAGGTCACGGTGGGCAATAGCAGGTTTGCCCTGAGTACTGAAGATCTCAGTGTGCAGGTGGCACAGGCCGCTAACAGAGGAGTATGCCAGTTTTAGCATGGCTTTTGTGTCCAACGTAGTAGATTTCAGATAATCATAAAGAGAGCCATTCTCATGGTAGTCAGTGATGAGATAGAGCTGGGTCCAAGATCCTGTGCCTTTGATGTCTGCAGCAATGAATCCTGAACACACAAAAAAAGACATTTTCAGGGTGATCCCTGTCAGGGCTTCCTTCTGACTGCACTGCCAGTGTTGTCAGTAGTTTCATTTTAATAATGTATTTAACATCTTTCGTCTTAGGTCCACACGACTATGCCTCCCCTCTAGCCTTGAACATATTTTCAATATGGAAACGGGTGGCAGAAAAAGATGCATGGCGCTTGGGGTAACAGCCACCAGATCCTGTTATTCTTTAACTGTAATGTACATTTTGGTAACCTTTGAAGAATCCTTCTTTTTAAAAGTGCTGGGTGGCTGACTGTAGAGCACAGCAGGTAACAGCACATGGGAAAGGGCATCGTGCACCAGCAAATACAAAACTGTCTAACTCAAAAAACCCGCACGCTGTCAAAAAATGCTCTTTAATTTCACTTACCAAGAATATTTTCATGCCTCATCAGGACAGTCTGATAGATTTCTGTTTCTCTGAACCAGCTGGCCTCCTCTGTGGTAAAAAACACTTTCACAGCTACCTTTTCGCCACGCCACTTTCCCATCCAGACTTCTCCATAGCGACCTTTTCCAATCTGTTTTACCATCTGAATCTGTTTTGCAATGGTCCTTTGAACCTGTGAAATTTGAAGATGAGTGGTTATAACTTGCTTGGCAGAAAACTTTGGCATTCCCCTTCCTTCTTCTGCATCTCCTTCCCACACAGCAAGTCTGGGGGAGAGGGGAATTCACAGCCATTGCAAGGTGATTTCAGCAAAGTTCCGTAATGCATGTGCTCTGTTTCCCCAGGATGCTCTGCTGGTTTCTAATCCCAGGAACAGGTTGTCCAGAAAAGTCACAGATTGCCCAGAGAAGTTGTGGATGCCCTCTCCCTGGAAGAGTTCAAGGTCAGGTTGGATGGAGCTCTGGACAGCTTGGTCTAGTGACAGTCCCTGACCATGGCATGAAGGTTAGAACTAGATGTTCCTATACAATTCTTTCCAACCCAAACCATTCCATTATTCTGAGAATCTGTGAAACATTCCCAGAACACACTGTGGCCTCTCAAGAAAGTAAATTGGCTGTGAACTGATGACAAAGTGAAGCCATTTGTGCAGCCATGGCACAACATCAATGCAGTCAGCAGCTCTGCAGTCACTCTTTACAAGGACAACAGGCCCACGCTGCAGATGGACTGATACTACATTAAAGCAACTGACTTTTATGACTACAGAAAAATCTCAAAGAAATGGAGACAAACATATTCTCATTGGGCTGGACCATGCCCATAGCGCACTAAAAGTTTACTCAAGTAGATGCCACAACACAACACACTGGTGTTGTTTGTGGTTGACTGAGTATCATCCTAGCGTAACAGGGGATTAAAATGTCACCATCCAGTACTTCAGTATTGCCAGTTCAATCCCCAGGCAATGATTTTTGTGTGGTAGGACTCACTTTATATCCACCACTGCAAGGGGATGGCCCAAGCAATTGGCAAGGTCTGGACCAGTGCAAGTCTCCCAGTTTAGACAACCATCCATATACAAATTCCAAGCAGTTTATGGCAGCAAGTGAGCACCGTCTGAACCTCTATGAAATCACATGCATTTCCTGTAATCTCAAATGTCTTTCAGTCTTGGCTGCTAGAACTTACCAAAACTGAATTTCAAAATAACTGGCTTCTTTGTTATCCCTACAAGACCCAGGGGAAGCTATGAGGTTGGTAACGCAGAACAGGACTGCAACAGCAACGCATGTCCAAAGACAAAGCCTGTTAGGTTGAGGCCTACCATGATTTATTTTGTAAATGAATTACCCAGTCTCATCATAGACAACTTAAAGAAGAAAAACATCAAGTGGCATTTATGCAAAGCTATGTTCAAAGAGCCAGTCTTCTGGCTCTTCTCATTTTTTCAACACTGCGTTATTGGACTTCCAAGACGGTGGCTTCAGTGCCATTATTTTTGATAAACATCAGTGACAGCCAAGAGCAGAGATTAGCCTTAATTTTTAAACTGGATTTATTCTCTTTAATGCTCTCATACAGTGATTGAACAATAGTTATATTACACTGGAATTTTGCTGTAGCATTTTGTAATGTCATTTCAGCGCTGTTGCTTTCTATTTTGCCCATTTTAAAAATGCATCCTGAACAATAATGTGGTTATATCAAATAACTTAATTTGCGTAAATATATGTAATGGCATCATAAAGTACATGGGATTACAATACTTAATGATGAAAAGTTCCTTATGAAATTACATTAAGAAAATGAAAAACACATCACCATTATGAGTTTTCAGGCGACAGAATACTATGTGAAGGGCCCTAACCTGGTTTCCTCTTGCTAGAATTGGTCAAATGATTTCCTCTGAACAATTTGTTTTATTTTAAGGAATTTAGCCTTTTTTTTTTTTAACTATAAATCGATTATGATTTTAAAAACAAATTGGTTAATCAAAATTGCTGGATGAACTGATTTCATAATCATGCTGAATGATGCATACATGAGAATTATTTACACTGAGTGGCGTGTTGATTTATTTCCAAATCTGTAGATTTGCTGCTTGAGCTTTTGTGAGTGACTAGGTGAGGTTACATAACCCTTTGTTTCTTCTCCCCGGCTAGAATCAATCCAATTACTATTTCTCCTTTCTGCATTGTTTTTCTGATGTTCAGGTATATTAGTGCAGCAGATGAAAATTCAGAACCACCGACTTTTTTAACATCAATATTTTGAATAGAAACCTGCATAAGTATGGCTGGGATGCAGTGCATTTGAAAGCAAAATTATTGGAAGAGGAATTGGAAAGAACATACACGAAAATACAGAGTCCAAACTGTAATTCAGCAAACTGTTCATACAGACTGCTGAAATAAATGTCCTCAGTATCTAATCTCTTTCCCTGATGTCACGGGGACCACAGCTTCACCTACACTTCTTGCTCTGTCAAGGCCAGTAGGTTTTTCCTTCCCAGCACAGACTTGACTGTGCACCCTGGTTTGTTGATGCAAGCTTTTATTTACCACTTCTTGGTTTAAAATTTAATTGGCAGCATTTGACCTGCAGCAAACCGTTCTGTCGGTGTTATGAACAGGTCAGAGGAAAGAACATGTGACAAATGTCAAAGCACTGATAAAATCTTGGTTAATGCTTGCTTTTGGTGTAATATTTGTACCCATTAGAATAAGTGTTCTGTACAGAAGGAAAGCATTACTGTTTAGCACAAAGTGACACTGTTTAGTAAGTTTGCGCTTACTTTCCTGAAATAACAAATTGGGGTGTTTCAGTCTCTGCATACAAAATAATGGTTAAATGTTTTTACAAAATCCCTCTTCCTTAGTGCAATCTACAGCATCGTTGCCAGGCACTTTCTCTACACTTGTTTCAGGCATGGGCTCAGAGGTATTAACCTGTGCATTTCTAGTGAGCTTGCAGCAGCTGCAGTTGCCAGCAGAATGCTCGGCAAACATCTATTACCCAGCGCAAAATTCATTATAGCTCTTGTTTTATTTCTCTTCCACAGACACACTGCTTGAAGCCAAAGTCTGTGACATGAAACATATGCATATTCATAGGCAAAGACAGAGGGCCAAAAAGACCTTCAGGAATAACACTTGGTCCAGTGGCTGCACTGTCTCCAGGCTTGAGAGAGAAGACTGGCAGAAGACAAGATGGTTTGTGATTCACAGAGCACTGGCAGAGACCTGAGAGCTACTGTGCCACAATCCAGTTGGGATGCCGCCTTGGCCATTACAGCAGTTCATCAGTAGAAGTTTGTTTTTCTGTTGACCACAAAAGTAGACCTAGGGACACCAGCAAGACTGTAGATCCCATCCTCAACCAGTTCACTGGGACAGAGGAAGTCACAAAGAACAAGCAGTTGCAACTAGCATTGCTCCACCTTTTTTGTCTCAAGGGCATCCTGGGTTGAAGTATCAAGCTAGGCACTGCTACAAGATGATAGCATCTGAGCTGTTAGAAAGACATCCTTAGAGAAGGGCAAGCTGGTTTAGTTTGCTCTAAATTATTCTATTATTTTGCCCCTGTAACAGGTAGAAGCACCAAGTGCAGACAAGACTCTGACGTGTCAAGTAACAAAATCGAGAACACCTCACGGTTAATTCAGTTGGAAGTATTCATTAGTGATGGTCCTAAATTGTAAGCACAATCCCTTTCCATAGCTGCTAGAGGAACACTGGTATGGGACAGGACAGAGCTTTCTTAGAGACCAGAAGCAAATGATGGAGTTTCTCTCAACAGAGAAAAATGACCATGGGTTTTCCACACTCAGCACCAGGCTTTTTTCCTCAATAGCTATGATAATTGTCAGGAAATTGGAGTTTTTAAAAAGTCAGCACTTTATTTAGGTGGAACTCTAAAGCTCTTACTCCTGTCAGAACAAATTGAGTTGTTTACTCAGATTTTTGCCAATGATTCAGCCTGTTGCTTCATTTTAAGGAATTATATGACTTCCCATTTTACTTTTTCTGTAGGATGTGGGAAAAACTCGTGGGCAAATAACAGATAGAGGGTATGTAGTACTGGGACAGTGGGCAACATCTACAGTAATAGGATCACTACAAACTAATAGGCTTGGAAGACAGGAGGGAAATAACTGCCTCTAAAAAATAAAAATGAAATCTAATTCATTTTCTCAGAGGCAGTATTTTAACTAAGTAATCTGTCTGGGGTTTTTTTTTAATATTTCTTTTATGTGCTAAAGAGCAATAATAACCCCAGAAACTAAAGTCCCTAGTAAATGGAACCATTTTGCCACAGAAGGTAAAACTTTTGTGTTTTCAGCAGCTCAAGAGGCTCAGCTATCCAGGGGTGAGTTCAGAAATAACCACAACCTCCATCTCTGAGCCCTTAACCTCTGAGATCAACAAACTACAAGGAAAAAAATAATTTGCTTCTGACTGCTGAGTGCAAAGGGAAGTCTCCACATAAACAGGCTCCAGGTTTGATGAATTACAGTCCCCTTTACATAAAGATGATGTGTCAAGTGTTTGAAATGCTATTATGTGCTGCACATAAAAAGAAAGAAAACAGGATCAGTGGGCCACATGCTGTCCTATACACTAGGGTAAATCCTGATGAACTTGTGAGCCTGTACTTACCTCACAGTATCTGAAGCCAAGGTAAAAAAAAACCTCCTTTTTTTTTACATATTGTCACATGAAAAAAAAAAATCTGCTTCTAAACCAGCTGTTCTCCAGATTAAACCCTTGAATTTCTGAGAGGGAGAAAAAAACCTCTGATTCAACAATTGAGGACACTTAATTTCTTGTGCCCCATTCAGACATTGGAATGGAGTAGTGGTGGAGTCCCCATCCCTGGAGGTGTTTAAGGACAGACTGGATGTGGCCCTTAGTTCCATGGTCTAGCCGATGTGATGCTGTTAGGACATAGGCTGGATTTCATGATCTCTCTCCGCGACCTTTTCCAGCCTCAGTGATTCTGCATGATGTAGTCTTTTCCCTTTACTTACGTTTGCATATTAAACTTGCATTACAATACTACTGCTTCCTTACCAGGAGAGGGAGTCCGGAGCCGCTTCCTGAGCTCTGGGACTGCTCGATCAAATCTTTCAGAGACTCTCCGGGGGGAATGTAGGTCTCATCCTGCTCCAGCCCAATGCTGTAGCGGGGCCTCGTCTCTTGGCGTTTGTATCTGCAGTTGCACATAAAAGCGAAATGAACACGTGTGTGATGAATAATGGGTATCATCCTTCACCCTGGCTTCAGTTACAGACTTACAGCTTCCTCTGCTTCCCTGAAGAATACGCTGCCCAAAATTCAGTATTTTATTTTTAGCAACTGTTTTCAGCATCTAATACTCAAAGACCCTGCAATCTGGTTTCAGTTTGCAATGCAAATGGGTTTTTTTCAGTGATTTACATATATTTCTAACACAGACCAAGTAAGTAATTTTATTGTACAGACTACAGTGGGTCTTTTAGGAGTCAGGAGAGGTAAGATCCTAAGGTCTGAGGCTACTTAAAAATGTGACGAATTATTTAAACATAATGTGTATAGATTATGATAACACTCTAGACATGTTTACTTACACTCCTACAAAACTCTTCCTTTTAAGCATCACTTCTTCAACACAAACACATTTAGAAGCCTTATGTTTATTTATCCTATATAAAATTTGCCCTGTGGCTTTCTTAGACTCAGTTAAAAATAGTCTCTGCTTCCACCTGAATGGTTGGACAAAAGATGTAACATGAAATACATCACGTGGGAATACTTGTGACCAGACTGAATAAAATACACATTTTCCTCCTCATAACATTACAGGTTTTCATTTTGTTTCCTTAAGGTCCACTTCATTATTTTTCAAATTCTTCTGTCTATACAAAAGATAAAATGTTGGGAGAAAAACGAACAAACTGGTGAAGTACTCCTTATTTACCTGAAGTAACAGAAGATGATAATAAGCACCAGCAGTATGCTGCAAACAGTCAGCGAGATCAGCAGGGCCTTGTGGTGAATGTTTCCTTCAGAAAAATCTGGGTTTAAGAACAAGGATAGTGGGAAATTTGAAAAGGAAGGTGGTACAAAGTCACTATCAAAAGACACACACGACTTATAAAGAGCAACACACACAAGTTCATTTTCTTTCTTTTTTACTGAAGTCCTGGCACAAGATATCTCAGGTATTTTGTGTATTTCATCTTTGACCCCTGCCGACCCAGACAGAACCAGCACCTGCAACAGCCTGTTTGAGTTTGCAGTTCTCACTCAGGCAAAATATCACCTTGATTTGCAATTCTCTAGCTCTGAATGAAAAATTGGTGAAGACCCAGAGCTCTATGTCTTGTGATCAGACACAAAAATGACTGCCTCTCTCTTAAATCACTCCCATTAAGTAGTGTCCTACACACAGTTAATATAAAACAGTGAATAGTCATCCTAGGAAGGAATGCATGGCAGACTATCCAGACCCCAAGAAGTCAGGCCTTGAAGGTACATTTCCATCACTGCAGAATAATCATCTCTTGGATCCTGTTTTAAACACCAGAGCAGGACTTTTCTCCATTCTCTCTATAGCAGCCCTCTTCCTCCTATGCTCATTCCTTCCACCAGCTAGTCTGTAAAACACTTGGCAAATGAAATGTGTGAAATACCTTGTAGAAAATGCCATTACTTAGATACTATTCAAGTATTGCAGTCAATCTTTGCAAGAGATTCTCACATTCTCCTTTGAAGTGTACCATTAATCTCCCAATCTGTACTCTGAGCTAAGGAAGGCAAGTCTGACCTTCACACATGCTCCTCTGCTGAAACCCTGAGAAATCAAGCACTATTCTTGAACCTCCCTGCTCAAAGTCTCAGGAGGAGGGTATTTCAGCATGCAGATACACACATTGCCCCTTCCAAGCTGCTATCTCATATAATGCAGATGAGAAATATGTTTTCTACAGCTCTCCCTGCCTCGTTGTCTATCTTCCAAGCTAATGCCCAACACATCATAAAACTACAAGAAATCCATCCCTATCGATTCGTCCTGGAATGGCACTATTACATTTCAGATTTACAAGGGTAATGAGACAAGGAGATTCCTAAGGGACACTCAGTTTACTGACAGGGTCTTTTATTTTACAGATCCGGTTTCTCCTTCCGTTTTTGCTCCCAAACTATTTCTTTTCTTCCTCTTTCTGGGACAAACAGAGATCACCAACCAATACACCTTTTGATCATGCTGTCCCTGTTTTAACCTGTCATTACCTGCTAGGGAACATTAACAATGTAAACATTCAAGACATGGCTGGTGCCTATTTCAGAAGGGACACTGACACCATGTCTATCAAAAAAAAACCAAAACCAAAAACAAAGGAGTCCATCACTGTCCCTGCAGCAGCAGAATTCCACCTAGTTTGTCAATCCAAGCAGGCTGAGTGGAAACTGAGAGCCCACCAGGGAATACATGGGAGTCTGCCCATTCACATGGACACCAAGTGTTGCACTAGCAGGAGTTGTAAAGCACCCACCGTACTGGCATTTGGGAGAGGAATAACAAAGATGCTGAAATTTTAATCAAGTTCTGATCATTTTAAGTGACTGAAACCCCGTGCTCAATGTTTCAAATGGTCTTTTTTCATTCAGAAAAACTCATTCCCCTCACTGCCATCCACTGACCATGCTGAGGAGGAAAATGCCACCCAACAGGTTCAAGGGAGAGATAAGCAAATGAAAGGCAGAGTAGGTTCTGCTCCCTCCCCAGGTTTCTCCAGTTCACAAATGTTACAGTTATCCAAGTAAAAACTGCAGTGAAATCCGAGGCGTGGAGTCTGTGTGCACACATCAAACCCCATCGTTCCTCCAATCGTTCTCCTGCCCATTCATCACCAGCCCTACAGGCAGGGAGCCAGACATGGTGGCACCACCATTTCTGCTTATATAGGCTCTAAATCAGTAAAGACATATTTCTCCTGGAGACTGGTTTCAGCCTGCACTTTTGCTGGGATTTCCAGGAATATCTTTTATTGTTTAAAGCAGAGGTGTTGTATCAGACCCAATTATGACTCTCATTTCCTTAATAAGACAGATGTACAGCTAAGACAAGGACTTCATGTTTTCTCTGGGGTATTTTTATCTTGCTAGTTCTGTATTGAGATGAGCTCAATGCTCAGGCTGAGCTGCAGTTTCTTCCATCTTGTTTAATAAGCCTTTCTGTGACCAGTGTTATTTCTTCTAGTGCCCATTTTCATTTATACGATCATCCTCCTCATGGGGGTAGGGGTTGTGGTGGCCAAACACACTTTCTAGCACATTCCAAGCCTGGGAAAGCACTTTGAGAACACAAGTTGCTTGCCTTTGTGTGTGTTACCTTGGTGCATAGGTTAATTTGCAGCTCAACAACCTCTGACCTGCAGCCTGATGCTGTCCCTAGACTCTGTTTCCCTTGAGATATGACCTCGGACTAAAGTTTGCCAGAAGCCCAACTTCTATTTGTTTTTTGAGATGCTGAGGAACATACATGTTTTTCACGGAAACCTGGAGGTCAGAAGGTTGTTCCTAGAAGCTTGTTTAACAGATAATATTCTTTTCCTTTGTTTTTACAGTGCATGTTAAATTTGAAACAGAATTCTAGCAATCACAGAGTAATCTGAATGCTTCCAACAGAAACAATGATCTCGGACACAGTACTGCCACTAGCAGGTATTTGTAAACAGTATTTTTACCTGGTTCCAATGAGAATCTACATTTTAAACTCTAGCTTTTCTCTAAGCTTCATACTAGGACACAGCAATGACAAATTAAAACAGATCTGGCACCATAAATTACATATTTACTTAAGTCTTTAATAAAGACGCTGACTTAAGCCCTGCCCAGCCACATTTAGTGCAGCACCTCCTGAAGCGTATTTCCATATCATACTATTAGGGTACCAGTAGTGTGAAAGCTTATTTCAAACAAAAGTCTTCAAGATATGTTGAGTGAATGCACTGCCTCTTGCTTGTCATGCTAAAATAGCTATCTCTGCCACAAAGAGCGGCTACAACCCTGTTTCAACTCTATGAAATTGTTCTTTCAGCAAATATTCTTTCAGCTATTTAATGGGTCTGCCACCACGGTGCCCAAGTGATTTACCCAATATACACACACAGCAAAGCCAACATCAATCCAAGCCACTGTTGCTACCAAAAATTTGGGCTACTGCTCTCTGTATACAGGCAGTAGACCATATTGCCAAATAACTGAAATCTTAATAAGGCAGATGTCTATTGTTAGGCATTGCTTCAAAATTTTTAAGTAGTTTACCATAAACCAAGAATAAACTCAGTCTGTAGCAAGAAGAAACCATGGCAGTGTTTCCCAAACTGAAATAATATTTACTGATATACTAAGCAAGTGTGAACAAATACCAACTTCCTTTTGGAGCTTTTCTTTCAGCCACCAGAACTTCTCAACATGAAAAAACCAACAAAGTAGTACATAATTCTTGTGTTGGAAATCAGAATTTTATAAAGTTTCTTTGACTTAATGGCTTGCTAGTGGACAGTGAAATACATACTACTCTCCATAGACATGATGCTGCAGCTCATCTGTGCAGAATTTCATAGGCGGGAAGGGAACTGCTTACTCTGAGCACGATTAAGCTATCTCCGAGTGTGATTAGCCTAACAATCAGCCGCCTGCATAATTAAGAGTGCATCTGCACACTGATCTGGATTTTCAACTCAGAACACCATGACTGCAACTCTCTTGCAACACAGAGGTGACTCTCACAGAATAAACTCCATACTAACCACCACAAGTCTTGGCCGTTGTTGCCAATGCCAAGGGTTTATCATGGAAGATTCACTTAGGAATACATTCCTATAAAATCTATTCTGCAACATCAAGCAACTTTCAGAAATGATGTTTAAACAAGCAAAATAAGCTAAAACCATGTCTATGAATCTAGTAAGCAAATACAAGTCCATTTGTTCACAAACAATAAATAAAATTTACAAACGAGTGCAGGAATTCTTACACTATGTTTTCAACTACATTTTTCAAGTAGGAAATTCACGTTAGTGACTATTGTGCAAGTGCTGATTTACCGGGTCTTTTAAATAAGAAAAGCTTAAAAGACTTAAGTCATCTTGAACTGACTGATTAACCACTGGAGACCTGGTCCTGATGTGTGTGGAGTTATGAACAACAGGAACGCATGCTGCAAAGGACATGCACAACAACGGACGAGGGGAGATACAGACTGGACATTAGGAGAAAATCCTTTCCTCTGAGAGCGGTGAGATTCTGGAACAGGTTGCCCACGGAAGTTGTGGCTGCTCCATCCCTGGAAGTGTTCAAGCCCAGGATGGATGGGGCCCTGAGTACCCCGATTTACTGAAGGTGTCCCTGCCTATGCAGGGGAGTTGGAACTAAACGATCTTTAAGGGCTCTTCCAACCCTGGCCATTCTATGATTCTATGATCCTCTGCCATGACTAACCTAACTCTTTGGGGTAACTGATTACTGATAGCCAGCAGGTCTGTGCTAGGACAATAATGTGCTACTTCAATGCATCTGGTGCTCAGTGTGTATCCAACAGAAATAACAGTAAGCATCAGCAACCATGGGTCAAGGCACTGCAGCCCACACAACTTGCAGGGATTCAGCAATACTGTTGTTAATGGAGTTTATCTGTCTAATAATGTGCAGTTGGAGGAGGGCGCTTTGGTTTTGGTTTTGTTTGTTCCTAAGGAGCGAGCAAAGAGCAGAAGCAGTATAAGCAGAATACTATTTTTAGATTGGATTTACTTCCACCTACCTCGTGTTTTCAGTGGTGGCAGTGTAGGGTGAAGGTGTTTGTTACAGTAGTCTTGGCCTGTGCAACATTCGATAGATCTTCTTTGGTGTGGAATAGGAGTGTCCTGCAACAATCAATTTAACAGAAAGCAATGATCTGTGTTGTAAATATATGCTATCAGTCTACCATCTGAGAGGAAGATGGGCTTGTCAGCTGGACTGCAATCTGTTACAGATTTCTAGGATGTATGGAGTAAAGATTTCTACTACCAAGCTTACCCAGAAGCACTTCATCTAGACAACTAAAAGATTAATTCACCCCTTACATACTTCCACTGGTGTCCTAGCATGGGAGAAAGGACTGGTTGACTCTGTCTGTGCAAGACAAAACAGTGAAAGTAACACACACACACATCAGTTAGACTTGAATTACAGAATTAAGTTAACATGGGTTTTCAAAACAGTTTAGCCAGGATAATAGAGGAATTGCTGTGTGGGCTCATTTAGCAGCTGCTATTGCTCTTTTGGGAAGCTGGGTAAAACATCTTCCATGGACCTTGATGGTTAGACTGTTCCTGCATTCATGTATAATCATTTAAGGTTAATACTAGGAAAGGGATACTTGAGAGCCACCTTGGTCCATTTTTCCATGTCCCTTTAATGCCTGCAGTGAGATTTCCTACCATTAGATGATCATTGTATTTGTAGGGAATTTCTGGCACCAGAAAGTCAAAGCCAATGTGAAATAGCATATAAGGCGAAGTTTGAAGAGGTCTATCAAATAACTTTTTCAGCAGCTTTACCTCCTGTGAAGACTTAAGACTGCATTTCTCTAAATTCAAACTTCCTCTGAGCAGGATAATTGCTGCTAACAGCAGTGCCAATATCAGAAACTGAAGATACCATTAGAAGCAGTTATAACATCACCATTTGGGGATACAAATGCTCTCCTCTCAGCAACTGGTGCCAAGCGTCTGTCTGACACATGAAGTCAAAAATGTGGACATTGTGATGTCTGGTGACTGTAGTTCAATTGAAAGCCATGAAACACCCAAGCAACATGCTGGCAACAAATGCTTTCTTACCCGACACTGAAAGTCCGAGCCCTCTAATCCAAGACATCCCTTGGTGACTAAATGTCCACCGGACTCATCTTCTTCTATTATAGTGAAGCAGTAGCCATCAGTGCTGAGGATTCAAAAGTGTGAATTAGGAATAGGCTTTCAAGTGCTGTATATAGTGAAAGAGCAATGTTTGAGACTAGGTAAATCTGCCAGTAACACACAGAAGCACTAAGGCAAGTAGCAAGACTTGGGCACCCCAGGCAACTTCTCAAAATGGAGTCCCACAGCTGACAGCAAGGCAGAGCACCTCTTGCATACAGATAAAGGAGAGTCTGCCTTGGATATGACACACTCACCTTTCTAAAACTTCATAGCTATAAACCTCACTAACAACATCTCAATTCTCTGCTGATGGTCACTAGTGTGCCAAGACTTTGGAAACCTCTGTAACAGCAGGTCTGTCTTGCACGTGGGGACAAGGCAGGGATATTTGTACTGTGGTGAAGAAAGAAACACTCCTAAGATGCACAGTGTAAAAATACTATTAAGAGGAATTTGTGATTCTTACTTTGACCATCCTACAAATTGCAACACCCTGGTGTATCAGTCCTTGATAGATAATGAATGCTCTTCCTAACTGTTTACTTGGGTCATAAGCCCAAAGTGATCCCATAATGCTTCCATTTACAAGAACATGCACCGGAGAGGGCAAGTACACTAACAGATGGTTACAAAGTGCTGGTGATAAACATTCTTCCTCAATGAAGGTCAAATACCTGAATGCTGTGAAAAGAGGGGGAGAAAGGCACAAAAAAGTTGTCTGCATTTTACTGGGGCAGCTGTACATTAATTTCTCAGCACTCTGTGGGAGATAACACCATGTGTGTAAGAAACATAAACTGACTGATATGTAGGAAGGAGATACAAAACTAAAGAAAAAACTACTTCATACAAGACATTAAAACCACACGAAAACAAAATATTCCTTTATTCCTGCAGGAAAAGAACAGCAGTTATCACGTGCAATGAGTATTTTTTGAAAGAGAAGAAACAGCTCAGTTAAAACAAGGAAATAAAAAGAAAAATAATTAGAAAAATTAAAGCCAAATTTAAGATTATTTGCTCCTTACTTGAAAGAGAGTCTAAGCAACAGCAGTGAGAGTAGGAAGATGTAGGAAACGAGAGGCACAGTTACACATATAAAAAAGAAACACAATTTGTAAGTATTAGCTAGACGATGAAGAGATGCTGGACAGCATCACATCAAGCATTTAGTGGCATGTATTTATATTAGTGGTGCAGGGTCTAGCCACAGTAAGCTTATTACTTCAAATAATAATCTATCATAGGTTATTGACTTCTGGATTTGAAAAGTAACCAGTTGCAGGTTACAAATTACTTTCTTGTAGAAGCCAGCAATGACTTCTACCCTTCTTTTGACACTGAGCACACAAGTCAGGCAGATGAGAAAGCAACCCTTCTGGGCAACAATCACCTTGATTTCATTGCTTAAGCTTAAAAGATAGGAACAATGGGATTGACAAGAAGACAGACTGTAAGGAATCCATTAGAGCAGAATATTAGATCAGATTTTATTTGTTTGCATGGTGCCTTTGATTCAAAGTAATGAGGAAGTTTAACCCAGGGGATGGAGCAGCAAAACAATAAACTGCAATCAAATGAAACACAAAAATGAAATCCACAGTGAACAACAGTCCCCAGCAAAACACAAACCACACAGTTCACCAACAGGGAAGAAAGAGTCAAACTACCTGTAAAAGGGAAAAAAAGAAGCAGGAAAGTCAGCAGGTTTGGTTTTGGTTTTTTTTTATTATTACTTGCCATGGGACTCCAATTCTTAGGCCATTTCTGAAAATTCAATTCAGGCTCCTCAACCCTTTAGTTCCTTGGAAAATTTTCCCCAGAATTTTTAAAAATCAAACAAAATTCAATTGGATAGAGCAAGACAAAGA
This sequence comes from Upupa epops, assembly GCA_013397515.1. NCBI lineage: Eukaryota > Metazoa > Chordata > Aves > Bucerotiformes > Upupidae > Upupa > Upupa epops. The sequence goes on from VZRI01005348.1 coordinate 77,289, forward strand.
CAAGGGTACTCAATGAGTCCTAGTAGAGCATATTTTCTTCATATGTCACATATAGCTCTATCTATCTACCAATATTTTCTTCATACTACCTGGTCATACTATTCTCCCAGGACTGAGACATGACCTAGCTCACCAAATGTGCCTTGCCCAAATGTCCCAAATCACATCAATCAGCTTTCCCTGACATATGAGGACACAATGCAGAAAACAAGCTACTACACCAGTCTGTGAGGGAGAGACCTAGAAACTCTCCAGGCTTAATGCCCACTCTAAGAGATTCGACAGGTCTGTAATGTGACAGCACAACTTGGGCTGTGGCAATAGCAGCAAGCATAGAGTATCTTTGTTTTCACCAGGACTCTATGACCTTCCACTTGCAAAACCCATCTCAGTAGATGCAAGAACTATTAAGAAGCAAAGAGCTGAGATAAGGCTACTCACCCTTCCTTTTTTTCCTTTTTCTTTTATTCATTTCTTTTGTTTCAAAATTTAAGACACAGAACAACCATTTTCTTTTATTTGACTTTAAGATTACATCACAATTGAATTTGTATCACACAGCTGATTCTTTAATGCTAACACAGTCTTAACACACATATTTGCTGCGCTGAAATTATCTTTTACATATAAGTACATTCAATATGCAAGCAAAGTCTTAGATATTCCAGCACCTTCTGCACAGCAAAGTACTCCCACAAGCTAAAAAAATACCTGAGAGCAATGCTACAGATCTCAATCCAGGGAGACCCACATTGCATTACTACGTAACTTGAACACCAAGAACAAGGAATTTCTGGGTCGTAACTGAACAAGTGTGGGAGAGGGGCTCCTGAGTTGCCTGACCTCAGTGCTTGGCCCACTGTGGAGGTCTTTTTCTTCTACATATCAAATTACAAAGAAAATTCAATGCTATCATCTGGCAAATAGGAGAATGAGAATAGGATCTCTCAAGTGAATTATCACCTCTGGTAACAGTGCAAAGGAAACAAGTATTTACTGGTTTAGATAACCAAAGCTACAGCAAGACACAGGCAGAAACACAACCAAGACCAGTAGACAACACAGGAAATAAAAACTATCAGCCCAACCTGTAACACTGCCAGCATTTATTTGTTAATGGGAAATGGAGTACAACAATACGCATAATGAACCTCTGCCTTCAATCCCATTACAGTCAAAGCCAATTAAATCTAACGCTATTTTGTCAAATACACAATTAATTATGATGAGGCGCAACTGCCCATGCATTCACTTTGTACACTCCAAAACTTCAAATGGAACAGTAAGATGAGGTCCTGGTTGTGCTCAAAGCAGCTTTGAGCTTCTTTACAGAAAGCCTTTTAAGCATCACACAGATGTTTAAAAAGGAGAATAAAATTTCAACATTTGGCAGGTTAACACTTCCTTCACAAACAGAAGATCTTGAACCTTCTGCAAAGACCTTGTCAGAGCCCTATGTGTACTCATGCTCAGAGTGGCTCCATGTACTCCACATCATACCTGCCTGCCCAGGGCTCTGCTTAAGATCTGATGCAGCAGTATCTGCAGCAATGACATAGGAGTGCTTGTCTCCAGCCTCAGCTCCTGTCTGGATCCAGACTAGCCTCATGAAGGGACACGGAAGGAGTGATCTCTGCCTGTTGTGTTCAGGTACCCTGGGGAAGGTGGAGTCTTGCTGGGTGAGGATATGGCTGACCTCAGTTCCTGGCCTGGCCCCCTTTCACCACTCTGACATTGACCCTTTCTGGAGGAGATGACCCCATCATGGGTTTTCAAAGCTTGTGGATTGCTCCGATTTTAAAGCCCACTCTAACTATAGCTACTGCTTTTCTGTTGATCTAGAAAGCAACTTGCAATTTAAGCTGCAGGGTTATCCTTAGCTTCTTATATAATTATTATTGGACATAAGCTGCAGAAGTATAAAGGAAGGAAAATTCTGTCTCGGAACACAGCAGGTTGTTGGAGTTTTTGATGCAGAAGTGGTTAAATAGAAACACAAATTGGAGAGAATTTTAAATGGCCACCAGATGTCCTCATTTTTATAGAAACATTCAGACTACTGGTTACTGTAGGCAGGACCTATAGTTCAATAGATAAATACCCATCTGTCATAGTATACCAAAATCAGGTGGATGGCAGCCTGCTTTTCATGAGACATTTTTAATGGTTACTGCAACAGGACTAGCTGGTTTATTCTATAAATTTTAACCTAAACATGTCTGGAAATACTTTTCCATTGAACTTTAAGAGCCCTCCTGGCTCCTGGGCATACAACAAGCCTCTACGCTTTGGCAAGACTCTGCTAAGGACAATGCCCGATGTTCTCCAGCATCCAAGTCTTGCCTATGGATGTGTGTGTTTGCCAAATGCCCTTGGTGTCAGGGCTTTGCCAGCACCTTGGCTGACCTAGCCAAGCCAAGCTGGTTTGGTCTGCAAGTCCAAGCACATTCACAAGATTAACAGACCAATAGAGCTGATGACAGGTTTGATATTTTTTTAAACTATAAAATGTAGGCTTTTAGTGCCTACATCAGGAACTATGTAGCTACATTTTAGTGACTTTATCTGTGACGAACAGACAATTCATGCAATACATTTTAAACCCGAGTGGTTCACTTATTCAAACACAAAGTGATCAATACTCCTTGAACTTCAATACGGGACAATTTCCTTCATAGCAAGATTTGGTGAGAAATCCTGACAACTTTAAAATTGTGCCAGCACTAATTCATGTTACTGCCTGACTAGTAGGATGATCCCAAAACACAAGGGAAACAAATAATCTCTGCTAATCTGGTTATTCTTGGTCAAATCTTTTGAAAGCAGGTCTCAAAACCTGGAGCCTAATAACTACTCCTTTCCAATAGTAGACTTAGAAACACCTTCTCTCTATAACAGTCCATTTCATTTTTGATTTGAAATCCCAGCTATGTAGTAGTAAATTTAAGAAAACAATTCTTATAGACTAATAGTTAAGCAGGCACAGAGAAAACAATATGTGTTATGGATTTTGCACCTCCCTGCAGCCCTCACTCCAAGAGAGGGGAAAACTTTTACATTTTATAGCTTAAAATCACCACCTTGGAAAGGCCGATTGGTAAAAAGCCACGAAGGCAGGGTATCTAACTTGTTTCATACTCAGGTAACAGCACAGGAGAGGAAAGAGGAGTAGCTCTAATGAAAGTCTTTTCATACAACCACAGAATCAATAGGGATCAGAAGGGACCTCGGAAGATTCTCTACTCCAGTCTCCCTGCCACAGCAGGATCACCTGGACCAAGTCACACAGGAACACATCCAGGTGGGTCTTGAACATCTCCAGAGAAGGAGAGTCCACAACCTCCCTGGACAGCCTGTTCCAATGCTCCGTTCCCTCACTGGGAAGAAGTTCCTCTTGATATTTATATGGAACCTTCTATCTTCCAGCTTGCACCTATTGCCCCTTGTCCTATCACCAGAAGACCTTGAGAAGAGACTGGCTCCATCCTCCTAACATCCACCCCTCACATATTTACAGACATTAATAAGGTCACCCCTCAGCCTCCTCTTCTCCGAGCTAGAGACCAGCTCTCTCAGCCTTTCCTCATCAGGGAGGTAGGTGTCTACTTCCTTCATCTTTGTTGTTGCTCTATGCTGGACACCCTCCAGCAGGTCTGTGTCCTTCCTGACTTGAGGGGCCCAGAACTGGACACAGTACTCCAGATGTGGTCTCACTAGTGCAGAGTGGAGAAGGCGAAGAACCTCTCTCAATCTGCTAACCACCCCCATTCTGATCCCCATCAGGATGCTGTTGGCCCTCTTGGCCACAAGAGCACATTGCTGGCTCACAGTCATCCTGCTGACCACTAGGACCCCCGGTCCCTTTCTCCTACACTGCTCTCCCACAGGTCAGTCCCCAACCTATCCCGGTCCCTGGGATTGTTCTCACCCAGATGCAAGACTCTACACTGACCCGTGTTGATTGTTTCCATTTCCCTGGAAAGAAAAGCAGTTACTATTTGATTGCTAAATTTCAGTTCCAGTTTTTATTTTTATGCCTAAATTAGAAAAGAATATTTTGCCACTCAACTGGAACACTGAAGCCAGAAATGTGTAATGATTACAAAGACAGCTATGGTTTTGTTTTAGTGCCTCTTAACTGCCTATCCTTGGGCATTAACACCTAAAACTGAGTGCGATATTTGCAAGTGAAGGGGGACACTGAAGAGAGTTTCTTCAGAATATTGCAGTGAAAGGAAGATACAGAAATGCATTTTAATAGGACAACAACTCACAAAAATACTTCATGTCAGCAATGTCTACAGTGCAATGTGCAACAGGGCCACCCAGCTGTGGTATAAACCTTGTTCACCAGGTTCCTTAACATGAATCCCTCTGTGTCTTTCTAATTCATGGATTTAAGTCATCTGCAATTTCCCTGTTTCCTTGTGTGAGACAGCATGTGTGACAGCATGTGTGAACACTCTGCCTCTTGCTGGGCAGTACCAGGAAACAGCTGGTTCATGCTGGGGGGTGCTGCAAATTGATTTCAGAGTGGGTTTTTACAACTCTTTAAGCTGACTACCATGTGTAAGCAGGTATACCTCCTGGATAGAGCATGGGTCTGAATGAAGAAGATAGAAAGGAGAAATAATATTTACAGCTCTCATCAAAACCATGATACACCTCAGTAAAACTGCAGAGTTGACTGTTAACTGAACAGAGTTAAGCCAGGCTACAAAACAACATTCAAAAATCCCACGAAGTTACTATCTTCAGCAACCCTAGGCATTCCCCGTTTATCTTGTTAACACATTGCCTTGAAGTGCTGACACAGTGTTAGACTGCCTCACCTCAAACAGTACTGTCTACTCAACCAGCATGTGCAGCTGGGTTCACATCTGTGCCCTGTTTCGATGCTTCTGACATACCCACAACTACACTAGACTATAGATGATGGTTAACAGTTTCAGTATCTCACCTGTTCTAAGCAAGCACAACACTTTACATTTCTCACGTGGATCATGAAGAGCTCAACCCTACTCTGCTGCAGCCAAAATAAAATGTTCATGCACATCAAGCCAAGGTAAAGGTGTCTTGACAACTTCTTATTTGACAACAATATGAGTCCAGCAAGAGCTGCTTTTGGGAAGTACGGCAGCTTACCCTCAGTCACCTCTGCTGCTTCGGGCAATGTCAGTGCAACATAGACAAAGGCTGAGCCTTCAAGGGGATTATATGCAGCTGGACATGCTCCTCCTCCCGGGAGGCAGAAAGATTTGAGGAAGCAGAACCCAACTCAAATGAGAGGTTTGTAGTAATCTAAACACAAAACCAACCAGAAAATTAGAGCTAGTCGAAAAAAACACTCTGCACTTCACCTGAAGATCATTTCCCTGTTAGTAGGGAAGAATGAAAATAAAATTCCCAAAGCCTTGAGAACCTATAAAACAGCTACCTTGACACACCAAGAGCAGGGTTCTTCTAAATAGTGTTCCATAAGGAACGCCTGCAAATTTATAAGCATTTATGACATTTTAATATGCCTCCACTAAGTCTCCTCTCACTGCATGCAACTGTATAAAAAACCTCCAACCTTCAGAATTTCTATTTCATATGCTATAAATGAATACAAGCATTATCTGAAGCTGTAAAAATGTAAACACCTTAATACAAAAATGTATGTAGCTGGTACCTCAGTAAAAACTGCAACTGATTTTTAGACACAGTACATCGAAAGCTCATTTACATTTAACCGCTTAAAACAAAAAATGCAACATGCAACTTGGGACTGCTAGCTTACTGCAAAGAGCTTTTCCCATGCTTCTCCCACCAAATACATATCTTACAAACCTGCAGGTGCTGTTGACTGAGTCTTCAGGACAGTGGTGGTGGCACTGACAGGATAGCTTCTTCTGTGGAGGGGCAGGTGCTGTGCTCTCACCATCTTCTTTTCTGGGCTCCATGCTTAGCTTGCCAGAACTTCGTAAGGGCATGTTGTCAAGATAATTGGCTATAAGGGGGAGGGGAAAAAAAAACAGTTCTAGGCCAGACTGCAAGACTGGGAAGGAAGGTGTTAAAGTATTTCTATTAATCAAAATTCATTAAAGTTATTTGAGCCGTATGTTCTCCACCAAGTGGTTCTCTGTAGTGGCTTTGAGGCTTATTGGGCCTCAGTGACATTAGCTCAAAGGTGCTGATGTTTAAGTTCTGCTGCTGCCAAAGAGATCTGCTGTGCTTTTCAGATTGCAGGGTACAGCTTTCCTCCTAATGCATTATGCAGGTCAAATCCTTGGTTACACCTTTGTCTCTATACTTGGCACATATTTGGATTCACTGAAATCCATAAAAATGAGTTGAATTTATGGTACTCCAGGCAGAGCAGAAAATGAACATAGAGTTTAACAACATTTTAACAGAAAGTGATGTTCTTTCAAGTTCAACAGCACTTTCTGTCACTGAGTTGAGTAAGCACTATGTGGAAAATGAGACAAAATAGTTCATTTCTATTAAAAAAGTCTTTAAACAAAGTAAAAGGAAAGAACGTGGTTTAGAATTAACAATGCTTTAATACATAGAGCTGACTAAAAATGTCCAAGTACAGAATCTCCATGGAGCTGGTAGAGAACAGCTAGAGATGGCGATCAGATTTCAGTGCTTGTGAATATTTTAAGCCTCAAAGACAAAACTGACTTCAGCAGAAGCTTCAGCTGGCACTTTCTAACTTCTTTTTACTTTACTGTCATTTATGAACAGCTGTCTCCAAAACAATAGTTCAATAGCAGGCTTGAACTTCTAGATTTACTGTTAAGTCTTCAGGAAGAAGTGGCATCATTACTTTGATTGGGTCCTGAACTGCTGCTTTGACTCCAATTAAAATCTTCCACAAGTCCCCATCATCAGGACTGTTATCTTGTGGAGCCGACAGAAGCTTTGTAGCTCCCTACAGAGATGTGGAGTGGGCAAACAGGCAGTGGTGACAGAAATAAGTATCTACACTTCAGGGCTTGGATGGCAAGCAGTAACCAAGGCAAGAACAGACTGGAGGATTCTGAAGGAGTGAGAGGCTGGAGGCAGGGCAGGGCTGTTTAACCAGCCCATATTCTTTCTTAGGAAGTTCAGTCTGTTCTCCTTAGGTGTATGGACCCAGCTGGTGTTCTAAGCACAAGGGTGCATGTCATGCCTCCCAGTTGCACTCCCCTTATCTTCTGCACCAGATCTGGTAGGAATGCTGTGCAAACGGACAGGAAAGGCAACAACTGGCAGACAGGCTTTAGTTTTCTTCCGTGTAACGAGACACATGCAAGGCCATGCCTAGCAAACTAGGAAAAAGCTGAAGCTTGTTAGTTCTGGAAAAAGTGAGAATTTGCACATAAAACCAGCTCATTTACAGAAGTGTTCGCTTTCTGAACATTATAGCCCACTCACTCCATGCATATCCCTTGCACAAGAGATACATCAATATTTAGGTCATACACATGAAAGAGAATCATTTGCCATATCAGACTAGTAACCTTTGAAATACAAAACGTGATTGTTGCTTGATCTTAGCTATGTATTCCACTGAAACCAACTGGACTGTTTTATTAGCCAACCAAGAAATTGGCTTGTAACCCTTGTGCCCAGCATCAAAACATTAATGGGATTCCTAACATGATTGAATTCCCATACTGTTTCTTTTACTAACATTTAGCAAAAATAGAAGCAAATAGATTTGTTCACTCAAGATGCACTGTGCATCTGTACTTTAATATGCAGTAGGTGTATAAATCGAGAAAAAATGCACTTCTGTTTCTCATGAAATAATAATGAAACTTAAAATGCAGCCTGTGTACAACAAATTATTATCAACAGATGTTTTCTCCCTGGTCACTGAATTGGAGATTAAGTAAATTCTCTTTCAATCAGCAGTTTTTGTCTGTATTAATTTGTTATTGTAGAACAGGGAATGTATTCAACTATTAATATTCTTGTCAAAGAATTTCAGAATTCAAGTTTATGAGGCAATAGCTTATGTATCACTGCCATGGCTCCTTCTACAAGCTATCCATCGTTTCAGCAGGAATCTTTCTTCAACATGGAGTCTAAAAACAAAAGCATTTTATTCCTAGCATAAGGCAAGGTTTAATTACACATCTGAAAGTGCCTGAAGGTGTTACATTTAGACAACTAAAACCCTTCCTCACAGTACACACAACTGTAAGTCATTCAATTTTTTAACAATTGTACAAGGCAGTCATATTCCAGTGCAGTGTGTGTCTACCACTCATCAGGGATGTGCTCATAAACATTTTCTGCAGAACCTGGCATAAACAATGATAGCTCCCAACCCTAGAAATGCCTGAAGCCTCAGTTAAAATAAAACAAGTGGGAGATGCTGAATTAGAATCAGAAATCTGAAATAACATGAAAGCATCACAGGAGCTCTTTACAGATGTAGGTTTTTTTAGAAAACTTAGGACGTTTAGGCTAGCACTCGAACTTACACTTCCCAAGAGTATGAAGTACAGATGTAGCCTAGGATTTTGCTTTCAGCTTATGTCCTAGGTCACAACTAGTGTATAACCATTGCAGTTCACTGTCATAGACATAAAATAAAAAGGTAACAGTAAGATACCAACAGTAAGGCCCCTTCCTATCTTCTAAGAAAAATCAAACCCAAACAACTATTCACACTCCATTCTATTACTCCTTTCATACCTTAAATTGCTGGTGGATAGCTAAAAAGACAGGCAGATCTTTTGCCTCTGAAATTCAATTGTCTCACCAAGCAGATGACTGTGAGAACTTGCTTCCCAATCAGAGTTGAGACTCAACAAGGTCTTTTGACTTCTGCATCTAAGCATTTGTTTGCTTGATATCAGAGCAATAAGATTTTCAGCAGTCCCTTATCCAAAATGTAACACATAGAAAGAAACTGAAGAGCTTTCCAGATTGGCAACAGTTCCTCCTGTTTACAAGTACGAAACACATGGCTTGAGCTGGCGCTATGCTGTAACAACCACATGCAGGTCACGCAGCTCTGGCTCTGTCTAGGACTAGAACCCCTTTGAGTTGTTAAAGCTCCCCTAAGGAGCTACGTCCACGTGCCCTGAAAGCAAGGGATAACTGCCTATTTGCATTTGTCTGCTTCTCAGCTGCAGCCTAGTCTGTTGTAGTCTCATTACTATTTTCCTGAGCATGATGAACAGAGCACAGCTTGGGACAACTGCAGAAACAACAGTGGTATAAGAACTAACCTCATTGTAGTCTGCTGGAAAATTTTGTGACAGCATCAGGGAGTTAATCAAAACATTTGAGAGCCTGAAGGTCCTGACCAGACTGATATAACTTCATCTTATTTAGTTGATGTTCTAAACTCATCCTTCTTTTTCATGAAAATTCATCAGCATTTAGTTCCACCACAAAGGCAGGCAGATGGCCACCAGGGATTTTATGTCTCCTTGGAGTACTACTCCTGATAAGCATTTCCCTCTACAGAACAGGAACCACTCAAAACTGATGATGTGATGGCCTCCGTTAGGAATATCTACTTGAAAGTGGGGACTGTATGCTCTGAAGCAGCATATTCCTGCCGCATTTTTCCAAATGTGCAGTGTCTCTCTCGCCATGCTTTACTTTATCAGAGCCCTTTTACAGAAACACCTATCTACAAAGATCCTGGGGCTAGGAGAAAGAAAACGAGCAAAATAAAGTGCTGTAAAATGAAAGCATTATCATGAATGACCATAAAATCATAGACTCGTTTAGGTTGGAAAAGTTCTTCAAGACCATGAGAATGACTAATGTCTAGTCTAAATCCCTGCTAGTCTCATGCCAATAAATAATCTTTCTTAGATATATTCTTCCGTCTTGCTTCCCATTCCTCCTAGACTTCATGGTAATCTATGAGCACCAATTTTTCACATCCAAATACTTTCTCATGTGGCACTTTCCTAGTTTTCCAATTTGTTTTGCTGCAATTTTGTTAAATGACAGAGGAATAATCACAGTGAAATAGCCATCAAGATGAATTATCTCTAGGTTTTAAATATTGAAGTAGTTAAAGTTGTTTTGACAGGTCTGTAGACATTGATTCCTCACACACAAAAGGAAAACTGCCTAAACTTTGCATTCACTCACGTAGGCACAAAAAAAACCCCTCCAAACAATTGATGTAGACAGCCCACCTCTTACTGTCCTGAAACTCTACTGTGGATATCAGTAAGTACTCCATCCTGTGCCAACTGCAGCCATAGCTATGTGATTTGGACAGGAATTTCTCCACTAGAACCTGGATAAAGCCCAATGAACTCATTTCATGCCTGCCCACAGCCATCAGATGGCAATTACTTTTGGGCACTGCTCTGAGTCAACAAGTGCGACAATGTAGGAGGTGAAAAACTCTGTATTCGGATACTCTGGATTCTGTAGTCCAAATCTTAGGCCATCCTGCTCCCAGAGGACAAATAAATAGCAGCAGATTTCCAGGCTATACATGTGTGATATAGGTGCTGTATATGCAGTGAAAAAGCAATCTTCTATGACTTTGCATAGGAGTAAAACTCAGACTTTCTCCTTCCCAAAACAGATGCTGAAGGGCCACACGTGAGTTTGTTCAGAAAAGAAATCAAGAGTGCTGCATTCATTTCTCTTTCCACATAGGAGTATTTGAAGCCTCAGATTAAGGGTATACTATCTATTCTCAGGTTTCCAGGCCAGTAACATTTGGCTAGCAACAGCAACCATTGATGGGGAGCAATGTTTACTGCTCCAGAGAAGGTAGTCATTTCAAAAGAAAAATCAGTCAAGTTGGTAACATTATCGATATAAATGCTAAACCACAGTTACTTCATCTATATCCTGACTAATCTATAGAGTTAGTGGGCTTTTCCCCAAACCATACTTTTAATAAAATCCAAAACTATCATGCAGCACCCTGCTGGAGGTTTTTATGCCACATCATAAACTACAGCCTGATTACTTCCCACCAGGCCAAGGTTATACCAGCAACATGATTGTTTTAAGAGAAAAGGAAATAACTAACTGCTAATTCGCTGCATTTTACAGTCATCAGATAAAAGAATTTCCAAGGGATATTTTTTGGCAAATAGTCAGCAATGAAAACACAGAGCAGTTAAAGAAGTTGAAATACATTACACCTCTTAACACTGTCTGATCTGCTGTGTAAAATAGTCAAGAGGTTACAGTAAAACACTTTTTATTGGTGACAATCATACAACAGAGAAGGAAAAATGGACAATGGGTTTCCCTTTGCTGGATATTCAAGGCTACCACAAAATTCAAGGAAAGTTCAGATGCTGTGACCCACCTATTTTTAATCCAAAACCATAGTAAATAAAATCTGGCATAAACACATCAGAAAAATAACATGCTCTCCTTTCAAGTGTCTGATGGTATTGCACTACTGAGCCCAAACGGATGCTCCTATGAAATGGTGTTTGAAAATAGCTGCACCCTGATGCACATCCACTGTATAAACCAGCATACTAAAAACCCTGCAGCATTGTTTGGCTTATCATGTACAGTGTCCTTCATTTCCCACTTCTGTAGGATTTCCTGTGCACCAAAGTACGTCGAACCTACACACTGCTCCTTTTCAGCTGTCTATTTCAAAATTCAGGGTGATTGTTTCTATTCATGATGCAAATAAATAAGCTTACAATCTGACATAATTTTAAACAATCTACCAAGACAGTTTACTTAAAGACCAAGTGCCAACATAGCTACATATACATGGCACTGCCTTACATCACATTTACCTTTCATAAATTACTTCACATTTTATTTGGAAAGGATAAGCAACCTTCTCAGAAAAATCTGTTGAGGTCATCTTAATCATGTTACTTTATTAGCTAGATCGGTTAACTTCAGGATGGAATATATACATGCTGTGACAAAGCCACTGAGACAAGACTATTCAAATGAATACTCACCCTATACCACTCACAACTTACCAATGTAAAGGCTTCTTTGGTGTCATAGTCCATGGAAAATGCACTTGTAATTTGCTGTCCAACACTACATTGCAGTTTGACTGAGTGTAATTTTTTGTCTCATTATCAATTAATCCTTGACATATTTTTTTATTTGGCTGTCATTTTTCATGTAACAAGGTATCACAAGACAGCATTCCAACAGAAGAGCCAAAAAGCACAAATTAAAGACTTCTTTAAAATTCCCAAAGGAAGGGATGAGCAAAATGGTTTAGCCTGACAGCTTGGACTCCATAAATTCCACCCTTACCTACTGTAACTCGCCATTAACAAAGATCCCCCAACTCACTTCTACCTTCTACAACCTTTGGTTCCATCCATAAATGTTCTGTGTCAAAGAAAAGCTTTCAAAATGTAGGTTTTAAATATTTACTAAGATCAATTAAAATGTACTTCACATAATTCTCACCAAGACATCAATATATTTTCTTTATTTCTAATCTCTTCCAAGAGCCCCACGTTACAGATGTTGGAGCTACCACTACTCCGTTCTGACTGTGTGTTCTTGTACAATTCAAAACAATCAAGCACTTTGCAAACATTTGTGTAAAAGCACTGCTCCTTGATGCATGGATGAGGGGAACAGCAAATAAAACTGGAACAGTGAGATGAAAATAGTGTTGGAATACTAAGTTGAGATCTAAGGTCCAACCTGAGAATGACTCTTCATAACAGATCATCACATGAAGAAACGAAAAACAGAGGAGCAGCTCGATCAGACCACTGCTGATCTCCTTGAAGCGTTAGCATTTCAGGTAACACAAAGTAACTGGAAAGGGACATTTCTTTGAAAAGCACACTAGCCCAGTTTGTGAGATACCTTACAGAAACTCAAATTTTAAATATTGCTTTATAGTGACTGCCTACATTCACTTTACAGGACAGCTTCAGATAGAAAATAGGCTACTGAATACATACAGTGTACCAACACTCACTGAAAGATGATTTCATGTCTTTGTCAGACTTTACATATTCCTTGCCAGAGAAAACATAACTATCTCAGTGAAATTGCTGGAACAGTTTCCCTGAAAGAAGTTATTTTAATCTCTAACCACTTTAACGTACCTGAGCTTTTTCATCTCTTCCTCATCTTTCTGCGTCTTGGGACAATGCCTAACTACATGTCATCAAATCCCACAAAACTGTGCCATCTGCAAAAGTCCATCTCCTGGCTATGGGCATCATCTGATCAAAACAGGGAATGGAAGCTTAGGTGCAAAGATGTGAAACAAGCAATTTGGATACTGAGCTACACAGTGCAAAATCTGTGCCACACTTTTCATTTAGAACAATTTTACATAAAGGTAGGAAGATTGCTGTTAACCTCGAAAGCTCGTTATTTCTGCTTCTAAGTTTCAAACCCCCACATACAGTTGCAGTTTCAAGTAGCAAACACTGAATGCCATCATCAGACTATGTGGACATCAGCACAAGCAACCGTGACAACCCTCCTGTACACTAGCAACAATGGGTGGGGGGTAAAAATGCAGATGGGAAGCAATGCCTGATCTTTATGAAAGCATTTTGCAATGAGTAAGCTGTATAATTTTTGCTTGTATCATTTCAGCTGATAGTTAGATTAAGGCATTCAGACAATGGCATTTAAAAGAAAAAGCAACAGCCAGCATTGACCCTGTGCCTCTCTTAGATATGTTTAATAAAGCACTGTCAGTCCAGTTTCCTTTTAAAATGAAAAGAAACCCAAGAGCACCACACCAGCAGTCAAGACAAAAATAGTGCCTGGGAGATAAAAATATCAGCTAGCCATTCTCACTCCAACATCAAAGACTGCACCTGTATATTAAAATATAATTAGCATGCTGACATGCCATGCTTGCAGAGGACAGTGCCAACATTATTCCGAGGTGCCAGTGCCCTTCTAAGTGACTGGGTTTGGCTGTTCATAAGCAGATGTGACATATTTCCAGCTGAGGCTAAGGAGCAATCCACATCATAAATCACTCATTTCTCAGTACTGCTACATTATGGTTACTCCTTCTCACGAGAATAAATCTCAGAATGTAAATATTCACCACCTAAAACATTCATAGCTATCCTGTGGCACAAGCATGCTGGATTTTCAATGGCTTTTTTCAAAATGTTATGGCCATACAGATATAACTTTCTTCAAACTTGGTGCACTGATCGTCTCCTCAGAAATGCTTCCAAAATAATGGGGACAATGATGCTTCCTACCAGCTCCCCTCCTCACTTTTCCTCGATTGCCCGTCTCCCAGAAGGGCAGGTTTTTTTAGTGTCTGATAAAAATCACTGCCATAGTCTGATGATTTTTCACAGGCAGATGATATCAGCATGTCTAAACTCCATGTGTTTATAAGACACTCAGCAATTAACTCGATAAATGAAGCCCTCAAGGATCTCAAGAATTTTTCTTCCCAGAGGCAAACGCCATCCTGCCAGGTCACGAGGCCAAAGAGTGTTTTAAGTAACTGGGTAAGTGACAGTATAAATTCTTACCCTGTTCATCTGCCAAGGCAAGGACTGAATTGAACTGACTGCTGCTACTGTTGGCCTCAGCACACATGCTGAGTAGGGATTTTAACTGCATGTGTAGATATTCTCTGTGATGAAGAAGAGCTTTGTGTTTGCAATGGAGGCCTGAGGCACAAATCTTATCTTCTGCAAACGTGGCCAAATGCAACAGAAAGTGTCACTGATTTACTAACATTGACACAAAACAAATAAATCCATTTAAAGAGGGAGAAAAGCATCTCTATTGCAAACCCAAATTAACTGCATGTGTGCAACAACAATAATCAATTCTGACCACAGACACAAGCGCTATGGATTTCCTGAAGTCTTTGAGTAGTCTAAAAGCATTTTCCTTTTAGAAGCCTTCAGCACAGCATCTGCTGAGCTGGTGTCCGAGTAAGAAGGAGGCACCTGCCACCAGCGATGCTGCTGCCAAATCAGAAACCAAGTTTGCCCACCCACTCCACTCTCTATGGAAGAGAAAGAAAGAGCTGCCAGGCCAGCTGGATTTGCTTGCTTTGATTTTGCCTGATGTCATATGGCCAATACATTCATAAATGCATTTTGTCAAGCACCTTAAAGTCTAAGAAAGAAAGGTGAATTGCACATGTGCTCTTCTGCTTCACCACAAGACTTTCAGAGTTGCTCGATCAGCTTTCTCTCTTTAGACTTTCACTAAAAAATTTGAAACAAGAAATCATTCTAGTCAAACATAAAAGTGTTTGGGGTATTTTTCAGCACCCAGCCATATATGAACTGGAATGAAAAGTCTGGGGAAAGAAAACACATTTATTCTTATTATTAGAATATTTAACTGATTAACTAGTATTTAAAATGCATAGAGCAGATGCAGCACTTTGGTAAGCATTACTGACATACACGTGCACTATATATTGCCAAAGAACCTTTACAATTCACCAGAAAGGCATCCATTGCTAAGGCTGGAACCAGTTCCAGCTCTAAATTCATGTTTAAAATGCGAGCCTGGCATGAAAATTAGTCTACTGCAAAAAAAGTCTTTTTTAAAATTAACTTCAAACTCAAAGCCCATTTCAGGACAAAAATAGGATCATCCTTTTAAACTACTGGTCAGGCTGCATGCTCACTACCTGATCTTCTAAAAAAAGTATTCTTTTTTTCTCATTCTTGACTAAAAAGGGGAATAGGAACTCTTTTAGTTTATCTGTAAATCTGCCACCTCTTTCCTTAAAATGAAACAAAATAAAGTGCATCTAAACATGTGAAGCAGACCCCTGACACCATACAGACTCTGACCCACACTCCAAGCAAATGAATTCGAAATGCCCAGTATGCATCCTCCCATCAAGAACTGAAGCTTCAAACAGAGTTTGTCATGATGTGAGCAGCCGCTTCCTGCTGCCGGTGGGGCAGCCCTGTATCTCCCCACTACACTAATGTTGCTACATTTTTTCTCCCCTCCCCATTTCCCTTTTTGACTTTACTGGAAAACTCACTGAACTTCATCGGTTTGTTTGGGCTTATTCAATTCAGTCTCTTTCTTATTCCGTTCAAACAGGCTTTAAAAATAAATCATTAAAAAGAAAACAGAAGTAAGAAAACAGTAGAAAAAGGAGGGGGAGAAAGCACAAGTAGGGGGAAACTAAGCCTTTTACTTACACTGTGTTTCTGCAGACCTGCTGTGCTGCTGCCAGATTCCCTGAAGATGAGAGTCATGTGAGGAGGCAGAGGGCAGCGTGGGGGTCTCCACTAAGCAAACAGAGCATCGTGCACTGGGCTAATCCTGCACCTGTGGCGGGTTATTCAGCACCACAGAAATGCAACCCAGGCTGCCTCTGCCTAATACGGCTCAGCTGCTTTGCTCTGTGTTCCCTTTGATTGGAAGCTGGCAAACAGTATTATTCCAGCCAAGCACAAAGCAATATTCAGTCTACATAGGATGTGACACTAGCAAGGTGGAAGAAAAAAGAAAATCCTGGAATTACAGAGAAAATAAAGACTCTGAGCAGTACAGAATTCCTAACTGTTTCCAGATGGTTGACAACGGCTTCCAAGGTCAGTAAGTGAAATGCACATTGGAGCTAGAGCCTTCCACTCTCCACCTCCCATAAACGTGGGTCTACCTATGATACAGGATACGCCACAGTAGCCTGGCTCTTGTTAATCTAAATCAACAGATACTTTTCAGTGAGGGCCATCAGAAGAAGGTTTCAATGTTTTTTAGGCTTCATCTTGTTTACTTTGACAAAACGAAAAATGCCAATAGAGAATATACCATTAAAAGTCATGGCATAAAAGCTGGCAATTTCTTTTTCAGAGAAAGGGCCACCAAAGAGATCATGAGGTTGCTACTGGGATGCATAGGTTTTATCTAGTGTGTCACAAAACAAGATAGGAAACTTGACCAAAAGTGCATGCAAAGAGCAGCAACATTCGGTGCTGTAATGGAAAGGCAAAGCATTTCACTCTAAGGCAGCTATATAATAGATAATTAATGAATTCTTCTTACAAGTTGACTAACTTCTGCTATAGATTCCCTGTAATTGCAATTTGCACAGCTACATAATGAAATAGTGTATTGTTTTTTAAACCCCACAGATTATTGTTTCACATCCTTACATTAATTCAGTTAGCTTGTAACTTCAAAGCAAGGAAAGTAACCTGGAAATTGACATTTATTCCAGATAACATGATCATTTAAAATACCACCCCCACTTCACATAACTCACTCATCTACCACGTCCATACTAGTACGTAACTGTTAGAGACAACCTATAGGTGCTCCTACTAATCCTCTGATATAAAGCTGTAAACATGAGACATTACAGTCAGGACACTTTCACAGCATTTTATATTTAAATGCTTTTCTCTACAAAATACTATATTTTCTGCTCCATCGCTACCTAATCTAATTCCATCTTTGGAAACTGGTAATGAAAATAAGAGGTATCTGCACATTAAGGACTATGTACCCAATTTCTTGTTGGAAGGGTTATTGCTGCTGTTGTTCAACAATGGGATTAGTGCTAAAGAAATAAGAGCTGTTTTTCCATGAGAAAATGCCCAAAACTAATCTGGAACTATACAAACTTGCTACTGATTTTGTACAGAAGGGACGCTGAGTGAAACCAGTATGATTCCTAGTGCAGCAACCAAACCCAGCTATCTGGTTATTTGATTTGATCTACAGAGAGAAAAAGATAAGAAACAAGAATTTATACCACACCAACATCAAAATAAAAAAAGCTGCCTCAAATTTCCTTTTTCAAAAAACTTGCTCTGCAGGCACCTATGAGACTTTCTGGAGCTTTACACAAGCTTTCTGAAGCCTGTTTGATGCTGACAGAGGCAACGTTTGAATTTTATCTCCTCCATATTGTTTGGTCTGTCCTGCTGCATCCCTGCTTTAGAGAGCTACTGGTACATGCTAACAAGACTATGTGTACCCACGTGAAGAAGATCCATAACATGAAATCTGCTGCAAATACACTACTATAATATGCTTTGCCTAGAAACTGCTTGAACTGTGTGGTGGTGCTCCTGGCAGCTGTCACGTTCCTTCTCTTCAGCTCACCAAGGCCATCCTACTCTATTTATGTCTCTTGCAGCCCATTCATAAGAACATCCAATAAAAACATCTTCAGAGCTGGAGTGTTTGGAATTTGCTTGGTTTGTATAGTGTGGCCATTGCACCATACATGGGGTTACCTAGACTGTGCTCTGTACCAGCTTACTGTTCTCCAGACAATATTAAGCTCAAAACCTACTTTTAAGATAATGTTAAAGCTCAGGAAAAAAAATTAAATTAAAAACACGGAAGCTGAAGCATAAACAAGACCAATACAAGTTTCTTTAAGTAGAAACAGCTTTCATAGAGAGTTCCTTTTACAACCAGTCATCCACCTAAATGTTTACATTTAATTAGCTTTTCAAAACAGTGGACTAGATGGCTGTGGAAACACAGGATCTAGGTACAGAGGCTGCTTTGTGTATCACTAGCTAGAATGTACCTAAAGCCAGCAAAAGCAGGCTGCTGGTTTGCCTGTTTGAAACCAGAATGTTGCCCTGTCTGAAATTCTTCAAGGGCAATATCCATCCCACAACACCTATATTTGCAACTTCTTGTAACTATTCTTCTTGTAAGTTAAGACAATCTCTAGTAGGCAAACTGTGTTGGCAAGTTGACAGCCACACAGAAGAATATGAATGCTTAAGGCCATGAGGCATTTTGCTCCCCAATTTCACAGACAAACAAACAACTTTTGTTCCCACAGTAATAACAACAACAATAACAATCACACTAATAATTAATACAGCATTTCTCATGGGTGGTAAATCTACTCTTTTTTTTTTCTTTCCATCTCCCTACTTAACCCCATTACAACGGAAAGCTCCAGTCAAGAATCAAGCCAATGTACTTCTCAGGAACACATACAAAAGGCATCTTACTTTCATTAATACATTTTCAAACAATTTTAAAAGTCCTAGGACAAAATACGGTTAATTGCCAGCTGCCTAATTATTTTCTCATCCTCTCACAGTCCTCAAGACAATGCTTCTGTTAGGCTGCCTGCCCAGTGATGTCTGGAACATTAAAAATATTCCAAATTCCTCCAGAGATGGTGCAAAATGTGCTCTACTAGGCAAAACTGAAACACACAGAAGACTCAACTGGTATTATTTACTTTAAACGATGAGGGAAGTGAGACAACTGTGTGCTGTCAACTCGCTCTCAGGGTTTTATCCGTATTCGTAGAAGAACAGTTCAGTGATAGGAGGTTAGAGGTGGCTCATGACACATCTGGGTTCCCAATTAACACCGCTGAGCCACGAAAGCCCTGTCGACTAGGCGCCATCACACACAAACTATCCTCCCACTGCACAGGGCCCTTGCTCTCTGCAGAGTTCAGTGCCTCCTAACTTGCTCAACAGTGTAAGCAGAAGGATCATTAGTTATGACTAGTAGAGTCTAGGAGATAATGTTGACTCTTATTTCAGGAACTATTAAGCTATAAACACTGCTCTGAAAGCCATTTATCTACATTTTAAGATAAACAGAGAAGCTACTCAATTAGGCAGATTGCAAGAAGTAAGCTGCAGATGCCAAAGAGAGTGACTTCTAAAGTCCAAAAGAGAAAGTCTGTGTGTTTAATAAGCACAATTTTCTACCACAACATTACTGATATGGAAGTTCACTTAACCACCCTGTGATGTCTGACAGAGAAGTAAAAATCAAAATGTAATTACACAACAGTTAATTCCAAGCCATGTAAATTACATGCACTCAGGACTTGCAAGTTGCTACCACAGATAACAGCTATGAAGCAGAACATTATGAGGTGGCAATCCTTGTACAGCAGTATTTACAGTTTATCTCCACATAGCTACAACCTGAAAATGAGGTGCTAGTCCTGATCTCTGCAAAAGCAATAAATGCTGAAGCTGTCATGCACGTGCTAGGGAGAACATTCTTAGTGAGATAAGCAGCAGAGTATGAAATTATTTTCTCAAGTCTTGCTGACTAACCGGATTTCTAACTGGATACTCTTCATTTAGTTGGACATACAAGATCTTTACTGAAATCGAAAGGGGAAAAAACCCAACTCTAAACCACTAAAAAGCATACCCACTAAATAGTTTCCAGT
This sequence comes from Upupa epops, assembly GCA_013397515.1. Lineage (NCBI taxonomy): Eukaryota > Metazoa > Chordata > Aves > Bucerotiformes > Upupidae > Upupa > Upupa epops. Next base: position 97,381 of record VZRI01005348.1, read on the forward strand.
ATTCTTCACAAAGATGTACAATTCGAGGCATTCTAAGAAAAAGATGGATTTTTCAGGAGGTGTTCTTTTTGTTTGGTCGCAATAATTAAAACCTCACTCTTTCCTCACACTTCCAGATGCCAGCAGCTTTTCAAGCCAGCTCTGAGGTCAGACAGGAGAACACGCAGGTGCACGGCATGTCGGCAGCTGAAAGCTTGCGAGCGTTGTGCTGGAATCTGATCCACCCTCCCCACATTCCTGCAGGCATTATAAACGCTCCCTGAAGGAATATTACCCTAATGTGGACTAATTTTCTGCAAACAGCCCCAGCCTCATTAAACTTCTTTTTATCAGCACTGTTCAAAGCTGTTTTTCTGGTAATATTGAACTCCCCTTATGCCCATCCCCAAAGAAAAGAAACTCCTTTTATGTTATTTCCAGTATCATTTCTCCTATTCAGGTCCACTGGCACTACACAACAGATCCAATATTCAGTTTCATCCGGCAGTAGTGATGTCTTAAAGACCAGGGAACAGGGATTAAAGAGAGAGAAGTTCTGTTCCCATAAGAAAATATAAAACCAGGATTTGTACGAGTGTCTGTGTAAATGAAATTATTTGGAACTGAAAATACAATATGATAGTGTTATTGTAAGCAGTGTCAGTAGGAAAGCTGTTGCACTCACAGCCACGCTTCACGTGTACAGGTCTGTGGTATAATATTTGATCACGTGAATCTAACTATAAAATGAGGCACTCCTTAAATGAAAATTGCTGGTTATGAACAGACAAACCTAACAAGCCAAAGCACAGCCCTAAGCCAGAAACCAGCCATCTCCTGCAATGGACAGCTCAGTTACACACCCCACAGCAGAGACATGATGTGCAAGGCTGGGCAGCACACGTGTTCTGCTGACCATATGGTGATAAGCACACCAACCACGAATGCTTGTGCCCTCTCTACCCTGCAGAGAAGAAACATCTATCATATTATACATTATTTAGAAACAAAATAAAACAGTGTGCTAAAATTTATTCATCTGCTTATCATATGCTCTCATCTTTCCTGTTTTCCTCCGAGTTTCCTCCAAACTGTTTTAGGCATTTAATGCTTTTCTGTGTCCCTTTTTCCAAATACTTTTGTTTCTTTCTTCATGGGGCTTTGTTCTAAACAAGCCAAGTTAGTTTCTTTCCAAATACTAATTTTCTCCTACTCATATTCCCCCTTATATTCCCCTACACTGCCTCCTTCTCTCTCTCTCAGTTGCCTTTCTTCTATTCTTTTATATAAGACCCTCATTCCTACTTATCAATGATGCCCTGACAAACTCACCCTTTTCTCTCTCATGTATAATCTTCTCATTTTCTAAATTTTGACTTATGTCAAAAACATCTTACCCAAAAACCTTTCTCCTTTGTGCATCTGCTTCACTTCCACATCCTTATAAAAGCACATGCAATAGGGACTAACAACCCCAAAACAGGCACTGTTTGCTCCCAGCTAGTATGTACTTGCACACCCAGCATACAGGCAATGAGGCAAAACAGTTCTCTACAGGAGAGCAAGCTGTGCATGTCCTTCCTGCTGGTTCTCACACTCCACTAGGAAGGGAAGTCCTTCTCTTTCCCAGATTTCCTTCTGGAAAGCACCCTGAAATGACTGCCACAGACCAGAGGAAGGGCAAGAAGTGCAGTGCAAAAGCAAACCAGAGAGAAGCTGATAGCTGCCTTGACTTCTTGATCAAGTTTTTCAGGGTCGGTAGACTTTTAGAGAAGACCCAGATACAAGAATGGAGGGTGACATCTATGTATTTCAACTGAGAGCCCACCTGAAGTCCAACAGGCTTCCACTCGCCCACTGAAATTGAATCAGAAACCTCAACTTCAGCAAATGTCACTAAGAAGTTCGAGGTCTAAGTATATCAGCATGGGTCTTCTAGAGAGCTCACATGAAATGGCAAGGAAGTACCTATGATCAACCAATATGGATTAAAAAAATCAGAAACAGCCTCTTGTCAATTTTAGCTGTTTTAAAGAGGTGGAAGTTGTCATCCAACTGAAGTTGCATTTCTTTCAGCTCTAGTCAATCTCTAAGAATACTACAAGTCATAAGAACAAGGGGCCTACAGCAAATATGTGTTTCCAGTTCAGATGTTGTGTGATTTCAGAGAGAAAGAAAAACATTTTTCCTAGCTTTTAACTTTTCATTTATATAAAATAGTTTATTTTATAGCCAGGTAAAGATGTAAAATTAAACTTCATTAGTGTAATGCACTGTAACTCACTATAAGCACTGTTAACATAACTAAATGCAAGAATTGTGCAGCATTTTCCATCAGGGTATGTAACAGAATAAATGCCAAATGTAGGGGAAAAAATGTAAGAAGTCAGCTTTATTCTATAGAATAGCAGAATTCTTAAGGAATGTGTTGGTGGTCAAGCCTGACAAGTAAGAGGCTGTTTCCATGCTACAGAGCCCAACTATTTGTCCGACCTCAACTAAAGAGTAAGTAAAAGCATTTAAGACATTCTGTAAAGAAGCACAGGGAATATTCCTTTCATATGAAGTCCTCCCTCCTAATTTATATTTCTTATTGCTGATTTTTAGTGCACTACTCAACTGCAATAGAGGAATGATTTTCTAAAGCTTTTTCCTGGGTGGGGATCATACCAGATAAAAATAACCAGCATCACTGAATTGCAGCTAGAACCACTTTTTAAGGATGGATGTGATAACAACAGGCATTCACAAACTTTCCTACATTTAATAGGAAATCGAACATCACAAAATATGCCAGTCTTAACAGCTTTCTTCTGTAAAAGAAAGTAAAAGGGGGAGCCAGGCTTTTTTGGTGATAGGACAAGGGGCAATGGGTGCAAGCTGGAACATAAGAGGTTCCATATAGATATCAGAAGAAACTTCTTCACAAGGAAGGTAACGAAGCATTGGAACAGGCTGCCCAGGGGGGCTGTGGAGTCTCCTTCTCTGGAGACGTTCAAGATGCGCCTGGATGTGTTCTTGTGCCTCCTGGTCTAGGTCATCCTGCTGTGGCAGGAGGATTAGACTAAATGATCTTTCAAGGTCCCTTCCAATCCTTAGTGGTTCTATGATTCTGTGATTTGGGGATTTATGTAGTGTTTTCTCTGGATGAGTGTGTTGGTGCTTCTGTCTGATCAGGGCTTTGGCATCATTGTGAGCATCATTGGACTCAGCAATCTGGGAGGTCCTTTTCAACCAGGAATATTCTGTGATGCTGTAAAATATATCACAGTTGGGTTATATGTAATTAACTCACAAATTACTTGTTTAAAAGGTTAGTTTGAGTTACTCAGAAGTTATTTCAATAGGATACAGCTCTTGCAGGCCCATACATCTGCAGCACAGACGTTGTTCACTGACAGTAACACTATGTAACACAGATGGCACAAGCCCAAGAATGCCAATCGGAAATTCAGCTGCAACTATGACTAATGTTTGTCAATTGATAGCGAGCTATGGTTATAGAATCCTCTTTAGGATCTTAGCTGTGAGAGATATATTCCAGCTGCTGCGTTGTGTCAAGAAATGTGAGAGGGAGTATTATTAGGAGACACATCATGGGTACTCTGTTAGCTTTATCTTGGAAGGTTGCTTAAAGCTGAAGTTTAAAACTCTGATTCCTAACATGAGAAAAACATAAAGCTCAACATAAATTGTATCTAATGATATAATGATATGTGTATCTGTGTAAAGCCTAGAGATTGTGGAAGGAATGATAGGCTGTAGATACTACTTCTTTGCTAAATATTACCCACCTAACCTCAAAATAAACAAGAAAAAAACCTTTACTAACTGCTTGAAAGAATGAGGTTAATAAATTCACATTCAGAAAAGGCTAGAATATGGTATAAGAGAAAACAATATTTTCTTGCACAACTGGCTATACAATTTTTGTTACTCAGCAACAAAATTTCTTATATGAAAAGTAACTGTCATAAATTGACAAACCCAGGAAGCTACATTTCATAGAAAGCCAAGATATTCATGAAAAAGTACTCAAAAGAGGAAGAGTTAACCACAAAAATAACTGAATTAGCACTTCATAATTTATTCTACATCCTGCCGGCTGCAGTTTCAGTAGTCTGTGATACACTTAGGATAAAAACAACCACATTACTTCAATTTTCTCCTCAACAGCACTGTTGATGCAAGTTATTCCAAATTCCAAAGCTGATTTCATTTCAGAAGAGAATCAGTGACTTCTGCAAACTGTCCGTACATCTTTAATGCAGGACATGAAAAATTCACCCCTTTAAAAACCCTTGAGCACAAAATCCTGGCTTTACCGCAATTGTAGTAAATTTTGCCATCACTTCCAATAGGTTTAGGATTACAAGGCAAAATCTCACATGCAGAATTCCTCTTGCTTTCTCTCTGTTGGTTGAAGAAAGTCAATTAAAAAATTTACGTACTGAAGTAATTCCCTTGTTTCTCATGCAGACCTTAGTTCCCACTAAAAATCAACCAACTTGTGATGTTAAAAGGGTAGGTGAAACCAAGGCCAGCACTGTAATAGTTTTACAGAGTCTCTTTTGGATTTCATACTCATTGTTCTGCAGACCATGAAATACTAGGGAGCCTTGGGAAGATGTCAAAACCCTTGACTTTTAAGCTCACAATCATTCACAAAGAGATGGTTAGGAACAACAGAATTATAGCATGATATTTCTGATTCCCTTCACTAACATAAAATGTTTTCAGATTCAGCAATAATATTATTCAAGTGTTTTATTAAAACCACCTTTTCTTTTCCTGTAAAATTGCTCCTGCTTAGTGCTCTTGGGAGTGTCTGTTTCTGCTAAATGCAAAATAACTTTTCTGCCCCTATATATATAGTGGCAAAATGGGTCTCAGCACACTTCTAGTAAGGACCAGATCCACTTTATATAGGTCATTGTACTAGAATAGTTCAAACCAAAATACTGACAAATGAAAAGTAAAAACCCTGTGCCTTTCAGACATGTTTACAAGAAACCAGCGTAACCAAATGATTCCATCTGTATGTTGTATTTCTTACACCCGTACCAAAAAACTCCAGTAAAACAGATTCTTTCCCTTTATTTGCAGTCCCTTTAGAGACCTTTCAAACTAAATATATGAAGGGNGAAGTGGGGAGATTTATAAAGCAGATGCACCAGAAAATTTCACATAGACACATCTCCTCATCCCCAGAGAATTAGAGAATTCACCTCTCCTAATTTTCTGTGTGTCAATGTGCTATATCAATTGTTTGTTTAGCCTTACAGCAACCACAGATCAATCCACCAGTGTCTCCCTTCTGGCCCTGCCACCCTTTCCAGAAGAAAGACAGCTCAATACTCCATCAAACTTGCCTGAGCAGAGGGCTACCAAAATCCCCTAAACAGAATGGCAGGACTCTGTGACAGGTGGGGTCCAACATTTCCTCAACAAAGCCAGTTATGAGAATTTAAAAAGTTGACACACAGCTTAATATTAATAAAAGGCTTTGAGAGGTTCATTCAAGGAAAAGAGATGGAAGACCAATGCACTCCAGCAATTAGTCATCTTACAAAGATTTCAAACATCCCCCGCCCCTAGAAATTAGGTTATGGACTAAGGACTCCACTTTCACAGTGACTGGGCTCTTGCCAAAAGAAACACTCCCTTTCAAAACTCCTCCATCAGGTCTTTCCTCAATCCTAATTTTCTAGGCCACTGTTTCAGGGATTTCTTAATCTTCCAGTCTAAAACCACATGTGTAGAACTTCCCTAAACTATGGACATTATTCTTAAAGAAAAACAAATTATGGAAATCTAAACCTAAATTGTCCTTGAAGATCAGATTTATATCTGATTTAAGGTGTAAACAAAGAAAAATTAGAAGCTGGCAAATTTAGGGAAGGTCTTCTCTCATTGTAGCCATTGAAAGCTGTCACTAAAGAGTCCTCCCTTGTAACTCAGACACCTACGTCAGATACAAAGAATAATTTTCTGGGTCCATCTTTCCATACTACCTAAATATTTCTAAATCATCTTTCACTCTTTGTGTACAGACACTGGACAGACCACTAATTTTTAGGCAGTAAAGCACAGGTGACATACATTCTACTCATGGTTTGCATACACTCTTCACTTCTTGCACTGTGTGGTTTATAAATACGAAATAGAAGCAAATTACTTATTTTCTTTTTGCACTGTGCAAATAGAATTCAATGTCTCAAACACCGAAGCCCTGCATACTGCTTTGATGCCTATACCCAAAGCCAGATACAGCCATGCTATTTGCAATCCACAGGACAGAAGCAGAAATATATTTTTCACAACAAAGAGTTGTCTGAAGCACAACCTATCCATCCTGCCATTCCAGAGATGCACGTTTTAGGCCATGGAATACTTGCTCGTTTCAACTAACAGCTCCATGACACAACCCAGAAGCTGAAGGAGATGTAAACTATTTACCCTGTCTCCATGTACATTATTTTTGCAAGCCGGCCGGCTCGCCTCCCTGGGCCATGTTTGTTTATAAGGCAAGTGTTCCGTACTCCTGCGGGGTGCTTGCTGAAGGAGACAACCAGGAATTCCTGTCTAGGAGAGCCACTAAGTGATCTCTATTTCTGGCACAGAAGATGCTTTGTTTAACTTGAAAATAGTTTTGAAATATAGTAAAGCAAGTACGTTTTCCCCAAAGAAGCCAGTGTCACCAATGATGCTGCCACACAAGTCAGAAGAGAAGACACTCACACAGAGGGGTCACATGGAAATATTAAGACACATTGAGAAGCAGTCAGTTAACATTTCCACAGTCTAGTTTCACATGCATGCTGCATGCTTTATATACCCACTTCTGTAATATTTCTCCCTGAATGGTCTTTCTGTGTGCTGTCAGGGGTTTGGGGGTGGTGTGTGTGTATGGGGGGGTGGTTAGGTTGGGTTGTTTTTTTTAATATAAAAAAGAGGTGCCCAACTTGAGAATGAACAGAAAATGAATTCCCAAACTTGGTGTCTAAACATAAATTAAATTTGGAAACAAACTTCAATAAGTTACCGAGGCTTCCCCCAAATAATGTGCCAGTCAACCCGCAAATTTTGAAGATATATTGTTCATCCCAAAGGATTTAGACTACTTTCTAGATTATTTACTTCTTCTTGAAATCATTGTTTTGTTGCTTAGAGCTGGTCAGTGTTTACACAAAAATGTTTGAAATCAAAACATTTACACTTTGCTAAGAACAAGCTGTGCTAATTTACAGAAATCCTGCTTTTATTTAGCTGAGGCTCAGTGAAGTGTAATTCAAAGTTGTGAATGCAAATACTTTGGGTCTAAAATGTTGATTTCTGCTTGCTTATGCTTTTCAGTTGTCTGAGCTTTTTTTAATCAGCTCCATCAACTGCATCATTTTGTAATATTCCAGTAAACAAATTAAGGACAACGACGCATAAGTTAATTAAGAATATCCTGTTGTATCTACACTTTTAACAGGATGTTAAAGTCACATATTAGACTGAAAAGAAATACAAGATAAAGCCAAAGAAATATGCCTTTTTTTTTTTTCCTCAAAAGCAGCAATGCTGAGGAATTATCAGTTAGAAAATTCACAGGAAATCACTGCAGACACTTGACACCATACTATGCAGACTGACACCTCAATAGCTACAGTTATGACAGAAATCTAAAAAAGACGCATTTAGATGTGAACATAAAGGGACAAAATGGGTTCTAGTTAAAAGAATTCACCATCATTCCACTGTCCTCTTGGCATTCAAGATTTTGTTGCAGTAGGCAGCACACCATCAGGAAACATCCATTTCACAAATTTACCTCAAAAATTTGGTCTTACAAAGATGCCAGTGATTCTTTTAGAAATAATCTTGGGTTCTAATAAGGCTTAATGCAAACCACACATTTTATTTTTCTTAATGCATAAGGAGGCCACTGCTCCACATTCAGTTAAATCCCAGGGGTGAAACAGGGTTTCAGCCACAGCTGGGGCCAGCCCTGTTGGATAAAAAAAATTCATGGAGGCCACACCAAAGGTTTCCCATGGAATGATGAAGAAGTGGCATTTTGAGAAGGCTCTGAGTATGCTCTTGCAACTTTCCTTCAGTCAATCACCCAAGTCTTTCCAAGACATCCTGACTTTGCTCAGTTTCCATTTATTTACTAAGAGACAGCAAAGACAGAAAGAATCAACTCAGAACATGCAGGTGGGCTAAAAATGAGTGATAGCTACAAGTCTTGTCTCCTCTCCCAGTGATGTGTTGCAGCATGGACCAACCCACATAGCGCAAACTTCTTTCTGTTTCTACTGAAGCTTCACCTCTATTAGCACAGTGTTGCTTAAGTATTGACGAAGGTTCAAAGATGCCTTTGCATCATGACTACAAGCTAATAATGTTGGGGTTTGCTGTAGAACAGCTATAGGCTTCAGCTTCAAATATTAGACAAATTTAGCGACAGTTAAATACCAGTCCAATCACATGAAGGCTACTACTAGGCTACAGGGCAGCTGTTAAGAAAACCTCTCCGGTTCTGGCAGTGTGCCCTGTCTCTGATTTGGACATTTAAGGGTAATTTCAGTATGATTCACATAGCACACTGCTGTTACCAGCAGCTCATCGTCCTTTTTCCACCTCCTCTGCTTTCGGCCCAACTAGCAGGGTCATTACTTAAGCCAACAGAAGTAATTTTTCCATTAATGTTTCAAAGTATTAAATACCTTTTAAAATCAATTAGATGTCCAGCATTTGTTTCTGTTTTTCAACATTAAGTGTTCAAAATGCCAGTTCTACTTGACTTTCTGTGGGGATACTTCACTGTTAAAACAGAAAAAATATTTAGATAGAGTACAAGTGAAGGTTATGAATTAAATCTTGAATAATCGCTACAGACTGCAATGCTTCAAGGAAACCTAAGGAAGTTTACAGGTTTACTTTGTAAGGTTTAGAGTATTACTTTTCTTAAAAGATTGCCTCTGAAAATGGACTACTTTATGCAAAGGCTTTTACATTACTATGTCCTGCTAGGATAAGACTGTGCTGATGTTGCTTCTCCCAGTACAAGACTAGAAAACTGAAGCAAATCTCAGAAGAGAGTTAAACATTGCCAAAACCACCTACTAAGAACACACCTCTCCACTCCCCAGCTCATACATTACCCTTCATTCATATAACATTAAATGAAAGTTATAACCTGAAAACAGGGGTGGGTAAGTATAATGCTCATTATAACAGCATTATAAATGAAACTTACTCACCCTGGAAGTGTTTCTGCTTTTGAAAAATAATTCTGTCTCCGCCCATCAACTTCTTGTGGCCAACTGTGTGAAAAACAGCAGTGAAGGAGCAGAAAATAATGGCTCTAATTCTTTATTTTGAGGGTTAGTTTCAAGTGTTTGACAGTGGGATTTGCTTCCATGCTTTACAGATCAGAAGTAAAACAACTACTTTAATTCCTTCTCCATTGTCACCTTTCTATCACCCAGAAGTTCACCTTTACTCAATAAAAGAAGGAAGAGATGGACTATGGAGAGATGAAATCCACTCAGTCAAAACCTTGCCCTTTGTTTCTCACAATACACTGGGATTACTTGTGCATGAGGACAGAATACTGCCCTTCACTGGGATTTTGTACAGCAAATATAATCCTTTATTCTATTATTTTAAAAAAAGTTTAAACAATTATTTGGGGTGAGACACTTCGGATTCTAACCAGCTGAGCTTTACATTGTCATGCCTGTCTCTAGCTCTGAAAACAAGACTCTAGTCCTTGTCTCAGTCTCTTTTGTGCTGACAGAAGTGCAGTTTTCAAGTCAAAACTGCAGTGCCAGTTCTCAATATGCTGAATAGATGCTGATGGATCTGTGTGTGAGCAGACACTTTACGTGTATGGAAACAGTGAGAACTATTGCAGGAGGTGCTGAAAAAGAACCTTGAAGCTCTGACATTTTCCTTCAGAAGGGATAAAACAACACAGCAATCTTAGTAGGCATTATGGTGGTGACAGAACCCAACTGTACAGCTGTGTGAAAAACTGGACAAATGACACTCATTCACTTAAAATTAGATACACTGCTACAGCTTCTTTATGCTGCTTTGGTGATCAGTACACCCTCCAGTTCCTGAAACTGAAGAGATCTCAGTGTTTAGTAAGTGCATTTAGAAAATCTTCACATTATCTAACAAGATTATCAAGACATGAGGAAGTTTTCTCCAACTTTCCAAAGTAATCAGTGTGCATATATCAAGACCAAAAACTTCCATGGGAGCATCAATTTCTTTGCATGGGCAGTGATGGGAGATGGTATCTCACTCTCGTTTGCACTCTACCAGAATGTGCACACTGCAGAGGTAAGTAAACTACAGGTTTCTGCATGGCTTGGGGAAGTGGCCAGGTTGAACTGTCTGCAAATTTACCCCATGGTGTTTTCTCCCACCTACTGAATGGGAAACAGTCACCTCAGCCATCCTTCCCAGCAAAATCAACCAAGGAACTAATCCTGATTAGGTTGAACATTGTCTGAATCACATTCATGCTCACCCTGAAAAAACAGGTCACAGGAGCTAATCCAGCCTCTAAAAACATCTAGAACCAGAAGACCTATTCATCCAAGGACAAGTCGTATCTCCAGTCACTTAACATGAGCCATAAGCAAGATTTTAACTACTGACATCTTCTGCAAAATCCCTGCTACCCTCTGTCGCCTTCCCTAAGTTGCACAACAACAACAAAGCACTACAGATACATACAGGAATGTGAACTGCATCCTTCATGTATATAATTTTGCTGAAGTCTCTTCGTACACAAGTACAGAAGACTCTTGGAAAAAGCTTCAGTTACCAGAGTCTTTGTGTAAAGGGGAACATGGAAAAAAATGAGAAAAAGCTTTTCCAAGAAAGTAGTTTTAAAAGTGAGAGGTTCTCTGTAGCAACATAAAGGGCAACCTAAATCTGAGCCAATGGAGATCCGGATTTATTTCCCTTCAGGCTTGACCAGAGATTACACTTAGCTGCTTATGAACCAGCTGGACAAGGAAATCACATGCTGACAGTTTCAGTCTCACCAAAATAAGGTGTCAGTCTTAGTCTGAGGTCACTCAGCTAAAGAATTATCTTAACTCCCTCAGAATGCATTTTTGATGATGCATTTCATTGCTAATGGCCAGCAAGTACAATTGCTTGCGCATTTCCTCCTACAAGTATGTGCCAGCACACCTGAATTTTATAGCAGAAATCCAGAACCCTGATGCTAGACTTACTACTTACAATAAAATCACTGTAAGATCTTCTTTTGCAGACCTTTTTTGGGATATTTTCCAGAATGAAGAAATAGCTGTCTTTGCCAATCTCCTCACAGGGGAAGAAAATTTTCAAGATGAATTGGCCTGATAGGAAGCAGGAGATTTATTTATTTTTTTCTTCCTTTTGCCAGTGCTTATCCTGGAGTCAAGTTTCTGACCCCAGAGGCACTTCCAACTGCAAATTAATTACAGCTTTGATAAACTGCACACCTGTTATTCAGAGATCAGGAATGGTAAACTTAAAAAACCCTTTTATTTCCTACAGGTTTGTTAAATTCCAGCTTCTCCAAGCAAGCTAACATGAAGCAGTCACTGATGTCTTCCCACGTTTTTACGAGCAGCAAACAGAACCCTCAGCTGTAACTTGTGCTTTGGCAGAAGACAAGGGCCTGAAAACACAGCAACCTTTGCAAGGGAAAAGTATCCAACTAATTGATGATTCAAAGCAGCAGTCCACAGTCCAGATTGGTGGGTACCCTTTTGCTGAAAGCCAGGCTGCTCAGGATGTCGTCCTTTTAATGAGGACATTTAACAGACCAATGTGGCCAAGAACTACAATTGCCTGTTCTAGTTTAAGAATAATCTCTTCACCCAAACAAAGTATTAATGTGTCACTCTGTACAATAAATACATGCTATACAAAGAACTATCGCTGAATGGCTTTGGCCTTGTCTTGAACTAATTTATTTTAAGTCTATATATAACAAGTTCCTCTGACAAAGAATTGTGTAACGTCTACGAGACAAAAAGCGGCACACTTCGTTAGCTGCAGAAAGACAGGTGGACTGACAGAAACTTCCACTTAGTGCACTACTGGCTGCCTGCCATGGCTTGAATGGGGGCAATTATGAAAAAATTGAACACATGACTTTAATAAGCTTCAGTAGGGCTGCTTGTCTGGTGGAGAAAGAGCTTTACAAGAAGTTACTCTGGCTCCAGTCTTTGCTGATAGGAACATGTGCGTTGTTTTGGACGTCCATCCTATATTCTCAGTATTATTTGAAAAGGTTAGTGAAAGTACTAACATAGGAAATTGCAGATGACAGGGAGCAGCCATGGCACTGATTTCTCTCCACATCCTGTGAGATAGCAGCCTCCCTCTCTTTTGGTGGAGGCTACACCCCTGAGCACAATGGGTATGTGGCCGCAGTACCAGACTCCAGGAATGCCCAGCAAAGAGTAGTTATCCTGGCAGTAGGGGTTAGAGAGTAGCCCCTGCAAGCAGACTCCCCTGCTGCAGGGGCAGCTGCTAATATGGTTTTCTCTCCCCACAGCTGAGAGCTGAATACTTTATAGATAAATGACAACATTATATAGTATTTCTTCACTGTGAAGACTGAGATATTGGTACAGGTTGCCTAAGGAAGCTGTGGATGCTGTCCCTCTGACAGTGTTCAAGGCCAGGTTGGATGGGGTTCTGGGCAACCTGGTCCAGGTTGTCCAGGCATGCCCATGGCAGAGGGCTTGTAACTAGATGATTTTTAGGATCCTTTCCAATTCAAACCATTCTGTGATTCTATTTAGGCCAGCCATGTGTTGAAGCAAAGATGTCACAGAATCACAAAATGATAGTTGCTGAACACTTGGGGCAGGTGGGTTTTGAAGGTCTCCAGAGAAGGAGACTCCACAACTTCTCAGGGCACCTGTTTCAGTACTCCAACACCCTCACAGTAAAGAAGTTTTTCTTGATGTTGAGGTAGAACCCCTGATGCTCCAATTTGTACTCACTGCCCCTCATCCTATCATGTGGCACCACTGAAATGAGACAGGCCCCTTCATCTTGACTCCCACCCTCCAGATATTTGTAGACATTAATAAGATCCTCTCTCAGCCTTATCTTCTTCAGACTAAACAGCCCCACTTTTCTGAGCTTTTTTCTCGCATGAGAAGTTTTCAAGTCCCTTAATCATCTTCGTAGCTGTCTGCTGGACTCTTTCCAGCAGTTCCCTGTCTCTCTTGAACTGGGGAGCTCAGAACTGCACACAGTATTCCAGGTGTGGTTGCACCAGGGCAGAGCAGTGCGGAAGGGGAAGCTCCTCTGACCTGATGGACACGCTTGATACATCCCAGGATACGACTGGTCTTGGCCGCAAATGCACATTGCTGCACCATGGTTAATGTAACGTCCACCAGGACTCCAACGTCTTTTTCCATGGAGCTGCTTTCCAGCAGGACAAGCCCTAATTTGTACTGGTGCATGGTCGTGTTCCTCCGCAGGTGCAGGTCTCATCTTTGTCCAGCTTTCCAGTCTGTCCAAGTCATGCTGAATGGTAGCATGGCCTTCTGGTGAATCAGCCAGTCATCCTAGTTTTATGCCATCAGTGCCGAGAGCACACTCTGTCTCCTCATAAAGGTCATTGATGAAGATGTTAAACAGGGCTGGGCCAAGCAGTGACCCCTAGGAAACAACACTAGCTACAGGCTTCAAACTGGACTCTGTTCCACTGATCACAACCCTCTTGAGCTCTACTTTAAGTCAGCTCTCAATCCACCTCACAGTCCAATAATCTAACCCACTTGTCCTGAGTTTACCTGCAAGGTTGTTATGGGATGTTATATGTCCTTCACAGGTTTTACAATTCAAGCTGCCACTTCCACCGTTTGAGTTAAATGCAAGACATCAAACAAAGCATTGCTTCATACCACCCACACAGGCAGGGAGGCACTGCAGTCCATGCCTGTTCCACATTTTGAGCAGTTTAAATGGAATCTGAGGCTTGAATGAACCACCAAGTCTCCTTCCCAACCTATTCTCTTCCCTCTCCAGCTAAGCACCACCTGCTTTTTAGAAAACAACCTCACTCATGCATCCCCACCAGGGGGACTGCAGGAACTTCCTAAGACTGAAGGACCACATTCATGGGGAAAGTAGCCTGGCATCAGCAGTACTGTCTGCATCATCTACGTGAGAGCCACAGAAAGCCAGACTTGCTGGAGCTGCTTACACAGGAATAGGGGCAGATTGTCCAACCCGAGCATGAACAGCAGCCTTACAGGTCACCCATACAAACACTACTAGTCCCCTAGCAGCACAAACAGGATGGTTTCTCCCCTTGTGCTCCGTACCCGCTCCCACCCACCAAATTCTGCTCTAGCTAGCTTCCCTGCCAGCACTGAGGATGCATCAGTCCATCATGCCTATATTGTTAATCACATCTTTGGTCAGCTCTGCACTACTTCGCAGACATTTGTCTTACTCTCTGTGTATATATAGAGAGTGTGTGTATACATATCTACACCTTACACAACTATTCCATAGCAAACATGTGCACAGGTGGCCATATCCGGTAGCACATGCCAGGTTTGAGCTTCAGTCTTACATCACCTGTGACAAGACCACTAAATCAACTGCAGATTACTTTAGCCCCTTTCAAAAACCAAAAACAAAAAAGAAAGGAAAAGTGAAAATGTTGTTCCATTCAGAGACCTGCATCACCTTGGGATAAGCAAATATGACGAATATAAGTAAATTTTGTTGGCTGTGTCCTGGGGTAGGACTGTGCCACCATCAGCATTTTAATAGCCCAGTATGCTTAGCTACAACATTATCAGAACCCTCCTCTTCCTGCAAATTCGTATTTTGCTGAATGCCCACTGCTTCTGCAGTTCTTGCCTGCTTTGGTAATCCCCCTTCCAGGCATTTGAGAGGAGCTGTGCATGGGCACTGCATCCTTTCCTATGTCCAGGCTACTTGCTCTTAAATGGTTTGAGGGCATGAATTATAATCACACACACAATATAAAGTAACTGTTTCTATTGCTGGCTAGCAGGCTAGCAGTCAGTGATGCTAACAATGGTAATTTTTACTTTCACAGGTTTGACATTTTCAAGCGTTGCCCCAGAAGTGATTGCATTCTGTAACTACAACCTGACCTCAAACTACTTCACCTGTAAAAATAGTAACAGTCATTACCAACAGGAACAGTGTGCACTGATGACAGAGCCATGGGATATTTCTGACACACCATAAATTTGGTAAGGACAAGTCCAATTAATGAGCAGTCAGCTGGAGAGTCAATGATCAGTAGCATCAGACAGTAGATCACCAATCTAATTAGAGTCATCAATGTAATAATTTATGAGAAAGCAGTTACCATTCCAGGACATAGCCACAGATTGTTCTACGTAAGGAGAAACAAGCCTCCTGCTCAGAGATGGAGAGCTGCTTCAAGAGCAGTGTCATGCACAGGGCAGCATGGCTCCCAGAGGACAGACTGAAAGGCACAACAAGCACTCTCACAAATTTAAAAACAATTCATTACGAAGAAAGATTAAGGTTTGTTCAGTTGAGAGACAAGGGACACACAGTAGTAGCTCTGAAATAAGTAAAAGGTCACTGAAAAGAGAGAGGAAATGTGCTTTTGCTCCATGTTCACTTGCACAAGATGGAAAATAAGAACTGATACTTTAACACTGAGATACCAGGCATTCAAAATATCAGGTTGTCTTCAAAAAGTCTGAGTAAGAATGGGAGCAGACTGAGAGACAAAAATAAACCTATCTTCCCAGAGGTTTGAAAAGTTGTTAGAAAAACAGTTGTCAGAAATGGCTAGGTGTGAGCCTTCAGGTGAAGGGATATCTTTGACAGCTCAAATCTGCCTTCTAGTCTTCCTGTCACTCTTTATCAAGTTACCCAAAAAGGCAAATTTGACTCATTCAAAACTTGAGTCCAGCCTCCTAATTTTTAAAACATCAAAACTCTTTCAATGTACTTTCACCTTTTTTTATTTCTTATCACTGAAATTCTTAGTTGCCCAGCAAGACAAATGATCAATCTACCATAGAGCTCTAGTCACATCTTTTCAAGTATAACGATCCACACCACATTTGTCTCAAGACCTTTAATTATGTAATGCAATTCCTCCTGGAAGATACTCAGTTTCATTTATACAATCTTTTTTTCCCAAAAGACTAATTAATATTTTCAAATACAAAATTACTTAAATATAAATTGCCTTGACTTTTCAAATGAATCAAACTGAAGTTGTTGCACACAGTAGCATTTACCCTGCTTTCCCCCATTCAACACGTGTGAATGGTAGCTTCTGCCTGTTGGGATCTTGGTTGTGAGAGCAGTGAAATCTTGCTTTTCAAAGCTCACTCATAGTGCACTGCTGGAGAACTTTGCATTTAGCACACAACTGCCACCTGGGCACATGCAAATGAATGGTTAATTTATAGGTGTAGTGGCTGTAGCGGTGGCCATAGTGATGGTGTCGCATTGTGAGTCCTAATCTGGATC
The DNA here is from genome assembly GCA_013397515.1 of Upupa epops. NCBI lineage: Eukaryota > Metazoa > Chordata > Aves > Bucerotiformes > Upupidae > Upupa > Upupa epops. Next base: position 113,899 of record VZRI01005348.1, read on the forward strand.
CCCACACACACCACCTGGGTCACCATCAATGTCGTGGGAGAAGAAAGGCCTAAACCAAACTTTTCTGCAGAAAACCCTCAAATTACACTTGCAGATTCTGAAGTACAACAACAGGGGAAGTTGAAAAGCAGTACTTTCAGTGTGGAGTGAAAGATAAAGAGTCAAAGCAACAGGGCCATGCACAAGAAAGGAGATAAAGAGTGTGGTAAAACCAGTCAACTGCTGCACTGAAGCTTCCAGGCAGTACAGTTACTTTAATAACAGTAACACTCTATGTTTAGCCTAAATCCCTAGCAGGTAAAAAAATGCTTCAAAGGAAGCAAGGAAAATGCTATTTCAAAGAGTTTCCTAATGTCTCTTCTCGGGACTTAAGGAAACAGATACCAAGTGCTCCTAACATTGCAGAAATGTCTTGAATTTCTTTACAGCCTGAGTCTACCAAGTTTCAGGGGAAAGCTCTGAAGAGGCAGCCCAAGATGTACCAGTGAAGCACAACACACTGCAAGGATGCTGCGTTGAGCTTTGTCCTTTGGGAAGCACACACAAGTGTTTTGAAGGAATGCTGTGCCTGAACCCTGCCTTTTGATTATTATGGCTTTGGAGACCTTCTGAAAAGAGAGAACTGACAAGGGGGCTGAGCTTTGTTTAAAGAACTTAATCCTCATTCTCCCAGATGCTGACAGGAAAAGGCCATGTTTTGCTTAAGTAAAAAATTCCTTTCTTAGAATTGAGGGATGAAAGCAGTAGTGAGGAGCTAACACCCTCCCTGAACGGCACAGTCAAAACACCTGACAGCTGACCATTAGCAGCAGCACAAACAGCTTTTTCTAGTCTACAAGATATATCAAAGTAAAAAATCTCTGCCAGGTGGCATTAGGCTTTACAGGGATATGAAAACCATCCAAATAATAACCTGATCTGGTGAGATACCAAGTTCCACCCTCGTGTTGAAAGAAATGGTGAGGAGGGTGCTATGGATGTAACCCAAGCAGTCAAGCATGCTCCTAAGCCTACAAAGCCTAAGCCATTCCAGTGCTATACTGGACATTATTTCACAGATTCCCAGAATGATAGGAGTTGAAAGGGACGTCTTGGAGACCATCTTGTCCAACCTCACTGCTAAAAGCAGTTTCACCCAGAGCAGGTTGCATAGGATCACACCCAGACAGGTTTTGAAAGTCTCCAGAGGAGACTCCACAACCTCTCTGGGCAGCCATTTTCAGTGCTCTGCCACCTTCAAAGTAAAGAATTCTTTCTTACATTCAGACCTACCACTGGGCACCACTGAAAAGAGTCTGGCTGCATTCTCTTGATTCACATCCTCCAGATATTTATAAGCATTGACATTTGAACCATTTACAAAAAGAGAAAACCACACTGTTCATTTACACTGAAATTCTGATACTGGATGCATAAGCTTTGATTTCCAATGTATTCCTACAATGCCCATAGTTTAAGTCTGAGAATAAATTGTTCTAAGTGTTCATAGACTGAGTTTATTTCATTAAAGACCAGCAGTACACAAATATAAAGATTTACAAGTATATTTTAATATGATAGACTTCCAGCAAGTATTATTTGAAGCATTACAGTGCTTTCCATAAAGCAGTTGTATTAACCTTTTCCCTTTCCTTTTCCTTTAACATCTTTACCCACAAATGTATTCAGTGTGCTTCTGTTGATGTTCCTTCAAAAATCAAAAATTACTCAACTAACTAATAAACCAACCCCACAAGGTGTACTCATTCAGACCCCAGAGACCTGAAGAGCTGCATTTCCTGACATCATCTCCAAAAGGAATACGCCAACTCAGCAAGACTCTCCCAGCAGCCTCAGTTCCTGTCTGCACTGCCACTGATCACAATACTTGGAAGCACAGGCAGGTTTGATAAAAAGTCAAAATGGGTACAGAAAATGAACTGAGATGGATTGAAAAGCTGAAAAGAAGGTTTGGAGGTAAAAACTGTAAGCCTGACAAGCAGCAGGAATGTGCTAGGAAACCAAGGCAGTGGGAAGTACATGAACTCATTCAAGGAGGCGAGCAGGCTGGGGGCAATTGAGTTGAGTGACAAGAGTCACTGGATGCCTTTTTACAGCTCAACATGGCACTTCAGTTTGTTGAACTGCATCAGTCCTTTGCAGAAGATATTTCTGCAAGGCCCTGGTAAAATGTCCTGTCCCAAGTGCTAGACATGTGAAGATTTATAACCTATTATTTGTGCCATTTACTCTGTTCACTCAAGGGAAAAGCTGTGTGCAGTGGATATACATGGTCATGACGCTGCATCAGTGGGCGTGCATGCTCTGTAACAGGACTATTGCTTTCTGTTTGCTTTCCCAAGTATAAACACTCACCTACAAAAACACAGTATGTTAAAAGCACACTTAACATCATCAGCTTACCCACCCACCAATCTACTCAGGACGTGGCTGAATTAGTATTTCTTCTGCAGGTTTAATACAGGATATTTACTGCTGCCTGTAGAATCCTATTTCAATTTGTAACAGAAACTTAAAGGGTAGGTAAGGTAAATAACCACGAGTAGAAAAATAATAAAAAAGGAAAAAACAAAGGAATTATCTCCAAGTAGCGCAGCTTTGCTGTGACCTATTTCTCCCAGTATTACTCAGAAGAAACATCTAAGCCACTCTTAGCAGAGGCAATGCCCAGTCCTTTGCTCCACTGTTCTATGTGCTCTACTTGAAAACCAAGTGTCTAATCAACAAGCATACTGAGCATTCATAACTCCCAAAGATTCCAAGGCGGCCATACTCTACCTTGAGCAAGTGCCAAAGGATTAAGCCCTAAGTGCCTCATCTCACAGCACTAGCAGATTTAGCCAATGTGAAAACACACTTCCATTGAAAGAGATGGCCTAATTTTTCTCATGTTTTGGTTGGGCTGTTTTGGAGTCACAGAAATGATCTGTTCCACTATGCAGCTTCCTAAATAACAGTGACAAGCAAGAAAGAGGGATTGACATGAAGGAGGCATACACTGGTGCCCACACACGATATCAGGCTGGTTTTACCCAAATATCAAACTACAGCCTGACGATCTTCTAGCCTGATCTGTTCTGATGTCCCATTTGCAAAGTGGAGGGACAGATAACTCTTTGTCTAACTGTAGAGATTTGTAAAACTAAACTGAAGTTAATGTACAGTCATGTACTATAACAAGGAAAATAGTCATCATGGCCTCAGCAGGGTTTGAATAGCATGCAGTAAATAAAGCAATAGTCACACATTGCACAATGCAGCTAAAATAAAACACTCTTCAGGGACTCATTAAACAAGAGTTGCCCACCCTTTGGACTGCAGAAAGCAGGGGTCCGATAAAAAAGCTAAGCCATTATCATGCAATTAAGGACTGCATAGTAATGCATATGCACAGAAGTCAAACAAAAGTTGCATGTGCAACAGAAATGAAGACACTTTGAATGCAACACTGGTAAAGGTATTTTCATCCCGTTTCATGCTTGTGCAGTACAACTTGCTCTGAATATAGAATTTACCTGTCAGTGTTTACAGACTTGTCATCATTCCATATTTTTCTAACAGTTATGGTACTATCCTTTAAATGTAGTAGCATGGGTGCTACTAGTTCATGATTCAGCAGCTGAAGAAACTGGGGTTGAAAAGGAGTTGAGGGGAGACCTTATTGCTCTTTAAAACTACTTGACAGGAGGCTGTAGGAGAGCTGGGGGTCAGTACCCTTTCCCAAGTCTCTATTGATAGAACAAGAGGAAACGGTCTCAAGCTGCACCAGGGGAGGTTTAGATTTGACATCAGGAAAAATTTCTTCACTGAAACACTGATCGAGTATTGGAACAGGGTGTCCAAGGAGGTAGTGGAGTTGCTGTCCCTGGAGGTGTTCAAAAACCATTTAGATGTGGCCTTAAGGAAGACAGTTCAGTGAGCATGGTGGGGCAGGATTGACAGTTGAACTGGATGATCTTGTAGGTCTCTTCCAACCTTAAGGATTCTATGATTCAATTCTTTAATCAAGATCAGGAAAGAGACCAGATTAACAGATTCATTTTTGAGTTCTGAGATTGGGACAGACGGCTTTTCTGTACCACATCCCTCCTATCACGCTTTGTGATGAGGACAAAACATGGTTGTTTCCCTTCATAAGTGAAGATCCACAGCCAAACAAAGGAATGACAAACTCTGTCTGCCATTTGACATTATTTCAGATTAAGCTTCCCTAAGAAAAGCAATGGGAACGTAATACAAAAGTAACTTGTAGCCTAAGTGGGCTGCCATAGGCCAGCTCAGATTTTGAAAGCCATTTGTTCCGACACATGGATCAGCAACAGTCTGCTGCTCTTTATGTATCTATATCTACAAATATTTCTGTGGCCTTTGTCACTAGTAGAGACAGCTGCACACAATTAACACTGCTCATTAACAGCTCTATGGACTCAGACTATATTGTTATTCCCTTTTTGCAGAGGAGAAGGTGAAACGAGAGCATACCTTTCTTCATGCCTGATTCTCACTGAAATCAGATGAACTTGGCTCATCCACAGAACTGTGGATCTAGCTCCGCCAATCAGATGTGCAGCCAGGTGTGACTATACCACAAAGCTGCAAAAGGAACTTAAGACTTTCAAGTCTCACTCTGGTTTTATCCCTTTAGAAGGTCTTTAGTGGACTGAACATAACATTGCCTCTTCAGAAAAAAAGAGATTACGTACTTCCTTCAGTCGGGTCCTCTTCTCTGTTAATACCAAGACAACGTTAAATACAAAAGAGAAATCTGCAGGGGTGGGGGAGGGGAAAAGGGGATTTTTATACCAAATGTTTGCAATGGTGACTTTAATGGCTTTTTCATGCTGTTTATTACCTACATTTCCTTGAATATTGTCTACACACTAGAAAAATGAGCAGGCCAATGAAACCTGAAAATAAAAAAAACTGTAACACAAGAAAATTTTCGTCATTTTAGTCAATAGCTTCAGAAACACAAATTTCTAAACATATTTGCAACACCACCTTTGGTCACCTCTGAAAAATCCTTCTTGTAACAGACCTAAGCGCAACCACAGAACCAGAGCTCTCCTATGGCTCTGCCAGGCTGGGGCTGGAAGGTGTCTGCCCACCAGCAGAAACACGCTGTTTGGAGAGAAGGATTTTTTTAAGAATATTTTTTTCAGAACAGGAATTTTCCCATCAACTGTCATCTTCTCTGTTTGACATCACACCCATGCCAAGGCTGCAGCCCTTCTTCCATGTATTGCTATTCTAACAGCTTTCCACCCAAAAGAAGCTTCCCACAAGCAGCAATGCCATCTTAGCACCAATACACGAAAACAGAGGTAAAAGGATTTGTTCTTACTGAGCACTGGTGCCCACAGTTGTAAAGGTACAGATTACACTCCATCCTCACTCTCTGAAAACACAGAGGATTCTGCAAACAGGTTCCCTATAAAACTTGCAGAAAATGAGGAGCTTCTTAATCTATTACATCCAGCATGATTTAAAGACAGAATTTGCTTCCTCTTCTTTTTACATCAGCTACCTACCATAAAATACCTGCTACATGTGGTGGGTTATACCATTAAGCTGATTTTTTAGGTGGTGGGATTCTAGCTTAGCGCACAAACACATTTCAAGGGAAATGTGTTTAGCATCCCCTTCCAGGGCTGAAAGAAACTTGGTTACCCAGGTTAGATTTTTATACAAACTGCCCAGGTACTTTATGTGCTTCCATATCTTTGTGGTGTTCCATTTTATTTCTTTATGGGCTTTAGTTTGCTATTCTTAGCTGGTACAATGTTTTTACTGAACAACACACATACATGATTTGCATACATGTCCACAGAGCTAGAAATAGATGATGGCTACTTTTCCCCTCAAACAAGAATTTCTGAGTGAATTACGAAGAACTTATAGTATTACATTTAAAAAATCAAATATCAAAGTACAGTGACAGTAGATTTTTCAGATCAAACCCTTCTCAGGTTGTAGAAAGTGTAGTATCTCCTTCTGGATTAAGCTGAAAAGTCAGCTTAAGGCAAGTATTAAAGAAATCCCACAGAAACCAAACCACCGCACAGTAATGTTAATAACCATCCAGAATGGTAGTGTCAGTTATCAATGACTGCTGCTAGAACTATTGGATCAAGACCAAATGTTTTGGAAAACACTATTTTAAAGGGAATTAGCCAGTAAGATTTTCAGAATATAGCTATACTTCTACCTGGATTTGCATGGAGACAGTAAGATAGTGCTAATTTATGTACGTTTAATACACCCACTACCACAGAAGCAGCATTACACACACCAGCATCTCTATTTCATACAGAGCAGCAGTACCATGCCCCAATTTTCCCGTGTGAACAAGCCTCTTGCCCTAGAGAGCTTAAGCTGCAATGACTAACTGAAAGGTTTACCACAACTATGCTCTATCTGCAGTAAGAAGCATCTCTAATTTTCCTTCATTACACCTACTTTTCCTGTATTCTTTTTTTAAAGGGAAAACAACGTTAACAACAACTGATTTGGTCAGATTTGGATACACAATTTTACAAAACCTATACTTGCTGCAGGCAATTCTTTACCTTACTTCTTCTTACTGATGCCTTATGGTATAAATGTATTTATTTTCCAATCTCTAAGGCAACAAAAATAATCAAGTACTTCTCCTAACTAAGCATCTACTAACAACTGAACTGCTACGAAAACATACAGTAAACAGCAAATGACAGACCTCATGAGATGTTCCAGCTCTCTGAAAATTGATCACAAAATCATAGAACTGTTTATGTTAGAAAAGATCTTAAAAATCATCAAGCCCAACCATTAACCTAACTCTACCAAGCCTACTGCTAAACTATGCCACTGAGCTCCATATCCAGAGGACTTTTAAACACATTCAGGGATGTTGATTCAACCCCTAGGCAGCCGGTTCCAAGGTCTATTGACCCTAAAGTTTTTCCTAATGTCTAACCTAAACCTCCCCTAGCACAACCTGAGACCCTTTTCTCTCGTCCTATCACTTATTATTTGTGAGAAATGACCAACATCCCCTTCTTTACAACCTCCTTTCAGGAAGTTGTAAACAATGCTATTGTCTCTCCTCAGCCTCCTTCTCTTCAGACTATACAGCTCCAGCAGCCTGAGCTGCTCTCCACAAGGTTTGTTCTCCAGACCATTCACCAGCCTTCCTGCCTTTCTCTGAATCTGCTCCAGCATCTCAATGCCTCTCTTGTACTGAGGTGCCCACAACTGAACACAGTACTTGAGGTGTGGCTCACCAGTGTTGAGAAGACAGTAACTTCCCTACTCCTGTAAGCTATTTTATTTCCGATACAAACCAGGATGCCATTAGCCTTCTTGGCCACCTGAACACACTGCTGGCTCATATTTAGCTGATGATCAGTCAATACCTCCAGGTCTCTTTCTATCAAGCAGCTTCACAGCCACTCTTCCACAAGCCTCTAACTTTGAATTGAGTTGTTGCAACCTGAGTGCAGGACCCAGCATTTAGCCTTGTTGAAGCTCAAACAGTTGGCCTCTATCTGTCCAGATCTCTCTGCAGGGCCTCTCTTCTCTAAAGCAGATCTTAAAGAATGCTCCTGATGCCAAAATTTATTCACAAAATTGAAGTCAGCAGTGGCAGATTCAAAGGCAGCGATGTTATTTTTACATGTGAGGTTGTATTTTCAGCTGGCTGCTTCCCAGAGGCAGTTATCATTCATTCAACAAAATCTACTTGGTGGCCCTTCTTTAAATAGAATATATTTAGGAACTTAAATCAAATACTGAGCTTTAATTTGAAGATAGGTTAGTATAATGTCATATTGATCTAAACAATATACATTCGGAGCTTCCAACAGGAGGATGGAGCCAGGCTCTTCTCAAGGTCATCTGGTGATAGGACAAGGGGCAATGGGTGCAAGCTGGTACAGAGGAGGTTCCATATAAATATCAGAAGGAAATTCTTCACAGGGAGGGTGATAGAGCATTGGAACAGGCTACCCAGGGTGAGTGTGGAGCCTCCTCCTCTGGAGATGTTCAAGACCCGCCTGGATCTGTTCCTGTGAGACTTGGTCTAGGTGACCCTGCTGCGGCAGGGGGATTGGACTAGATGATCTTTCGGGGTCCCTTCCTATTCCTAATGATCCTGTGATTTCTCATTGTACTTCGTGAGGGTGGCTCTCCTTCTCTAACCTGTCAAGGTCACTCTAGATGGCATCTCTTCCTTCTAGAGTGTCAACCACAGCAAGTACACAGCTTGGTATCATCCACAAACTTGATTTCAGACACTGCTACCCTGCATGAAGATGCTGCATGAAGTTATGCTGAGGTACCTTGGCTGCTAAGAGCCTTGAACGTTACACATCAAGCAGCATCTACCTGGGAAAAAGGAGCACAGATAAGCTCAGTTAAAGCCAACACTGAGGAAAAAGTCCACATGAAGCTTGCAGTTGACTTATACTTTTAATAAACCTGAGTTGCCAAAAGGAGATAGACCTGATTTAAACACTGTGTCACAGTATGTTCTGGCCTGAGAAGTGTGGGAAATTCATTCTCTTCATTCCTTACAGTGTATTTAATCCATATGTTGCCTGATCACTACATCTGCAGTTGTGGAACAGGACTGTTAATCACTACAGTTTCAGTATGGGATTTTTGTGCATTTTTTCATGAAAGGAAAATCAAGCTGGCTGCTCTAAAGTTTCACTTTGTATAGAAGTGGCTATAGTTGGTAAAAATCAGGGCAACTCTGCACATAGTGAACCTGCACAATAGCAAATCAAGTATTTTTACATTCTTAATTTCAATTCAAAGCCTACTTGCAACTATTTCCCACGGTTTGATTTTTAAGCACTTCCCTTTCTTAACTGATCATTGTGGGGGAAAAAATTGAAAAAAGTGTGAATCAATACTATTCCTGCTGTTTCACCTTAAAACAAAGAAGCTGGGTAGTCGTGTGAGAAGGAACATTCTTTCATTGCTTAGGCTGACCAGGTGAAAAAAAAGCTGTCCATCAAAATATGGGTGATGCCTACACCTAACCCAGGTATAGAAAGAAACTCAGACCATTTGTTTCTGAAGCTGTGTCACTTATACTGATTTTTTCAGTGTTACTGCAGAGTCACCAAGACATTCTGTAGTTGGCAAGAAAGAGAAAACCTCCTAAATGAAACCCAGCTGCTTAAGTGCAGTCCCAGATGTCTCCTGCACTGTGTGGCTTTGATAAATTAAATTGAGCGTAAGAAAGAGATGACATACTTATGAAAATTAAATTTGCAGCATGCATGTCATAGAGCATGAAAAACACTTTTCCCAATGAATACAGGAAACCACATTTTTCACCCAACCAGGTTATAGTGGTGGTACTGACAGAGCTCCCAAGATGGTTATGCTTCCTACAGACTGCTTAGCTTTTATTCAAATCACTCACTCCAGAAACAGCAACCATAAATACTGTCTGTGACACCAGTGCATCGAACATTTACAAACAACACACTCAGATGAAATATTGTTTTAGTTCTTATCCACCAGAAGTTTAGTTTTTTGAAGGCCAGGAAAAAGCCCCTATCACAGCACTCTGTGTATGGATACGTGCCTAGATGCAGCCCTGTGCCATGTGCTTTAGGCAGCTCTGCTTTGGCAAGGGGGTTGGACTTGATGATCTCTTGAGGTCTCTTCCAACTACAGTGATTCTGTGATCCATGCCCTGGATACATTTAAGAGAATGCTATGGGACATTTAACATATTCTGAGACATACACAAACTACTTGTGCAACAAAACTTCACACCTGTATTTGCTTCCTCCATAGAATAGTGAAAGGAAGAGCCAATGTGGTAAACAAACACCAGAAAGCATAAACTGATTAAGATACTACTTAGAATTCAGTGAAGCTATGGAAGCACTACGTAACTCCAGTTTTCCAACATAAAATGCATTACATAAGACCCTCAAACATAGCTACTGTCTCTCTCTCTATATATATATATAGATCAGGTCTTGCCAGTTGCAGCAGATCTGTTACCACTATGGTAAGCACCACTACAGAACACAAACAGGTTTTCCTTTGCTGGCTCTTCCTGCCTTTCATCTCTGGAGGTAATCATCTTAGAAAGGGTGGTAATCTCTTTCAAGGTGCTCTTCTCTTTACTTTTGGGGGATTGAGAAACTCAGAGGAATTTTTTAGAGCATTAAACTTGGTGATCATTTAGCACTCAATTACTTCAAAACCCTGTCTGATACAAAAATCCATTCAAATGCAGAAATGTAATTCACACAGATGTGGTCTTCCTAGCAAAGCAAAATGAATACTCCACATTAATATTTATTGTGTAGATTAATAATAATGGTGCTGCAGTTCTCTGTAGGGCTGAGTGCTTTCAAAACAAAAATCAAGAGCCTACTAATTCTAGGAAACCAGGAAAGGAGGCAAACCAAACACATCCTATCACCCTCGTGCTCCTCAAACCCCTCCCAAGCGTGTTACAGAGCTGCTGGATGACAGCAGACCTGTCCCGAAGGAGATCAGAGGTTTATTTGAAGAAGCCCAGCAAGTGACATTTCCTAAACTCTCCTTCAAAAGAGTAGTAACAAATATCCTACTTCCTCTTCATGGGATGTTTATATGCTACAACTCAAGTACCTTTTACACTGCTAAGCTAATGCAAAGCCACCCTTTCAGTGAAGGAAGAACAATGCTCTTCCTTAGAGAGCGCATTTTGAATTGTATTTGCATGAATGTGCTGCGTCTAAAGCAAAAGCTGGACAAGTGCTGATAGGTGATCAGTACCACTGTGGTATCAGAGTAACTCCATGGACAAACAGGCACCATAAAAATCAGTAGCATTAGACAACATCTCCCTACAGTTTGTGGCATAAACTGCTAAGAACAGTAAAGCTGCAAATAGAAGTTAGCAAACAGGCATAACTATCCTTGGTCTGGATAACCAAACTGACACACTAGTCCTGAGAATTGTTTAAAGGAGTGAAGCCTCCACTCTGTGAAAGAGGAGAGTAGTCCTGTCAGACCCATAAGGACTTCAGTTTAAAACCATACAGATGTTTCACTTTAATATTCTGCTTTTCAGTGATGAATCTGGAACTAAAGGCAGTTCAAAAACCATGAAAGTGTGAAGTGTTTAACAAACTGCACAATAGGTCAGGCTTTCAAAGCCAGTACCTCTGTCAAGGCCAGACAGGTGGGGACCTGACACACGCAGTGGGTGACAGACTCCAGTTTGGAACAAGTGGGTGTAAAGGATGCTTCATGTGTCCTGGGTTGAACTGTATTTTCTACGAAAACAAGGAGGGAGGAAATAAAGACAGAGCATAGTATTGCTATCTTCCCTCCAGGTATGATGGTGAAGTGATCAGATTTTGAGCATCTGTGATACTCAAGCTGCTTTTATTGGTGATTGATAGTGAGAGATTAATAGCTGGGGATGCCACATAATAGCTGCAGTACAGAACTCTTGAAAAGAGTCATGGTTATGCATTTAACAGCTGGGTTCATACTTGAGGTGGATTCCGCCATACGGTAACCAGGATCAGTTTACACTTACTAAATTCTTACTTTAAACATGTGCTGTACAACTATACAACTACCTCTAAGTAATCAAACCCAAAGATTACCTACCTTTGTGTTTCCTGAACCATCCTTCAGCTTTCAACAAGCCAAATGCAATCAGGTCTTATCTCCTAATTCCCATGACTTTTAGGTTTAAACCTCTGAGAGTTAAAAGGCATCAAGGAGCAGAAAATATTGGAGGCAGGAGATAGAGGCCTCGCACTTTACCTGACAAAAACTAAACCAGCAGGTGAATGTGAATTTTTTTATTAAACCAAAGTAGAGCTCTTTCTGCTAAATCCCTTGAGCACTGAATGGTAGAACAAGTCATTATACTAAAGAATTTCATTACATCAGGTTCACATTTGGATCTGTTAATTGTAAAGGCTGCTCTGTCACTCCACAGCACGAGGCTATAGACTACACCAACCGAGAGCACCACAGGCAGAAGCACTGAACTCCCCTTCCCTAAAGATAGAACAGGCTCCTGCTCAATTTCCTCATACTTTCTCCTCCATATTTTTCATGAATGCTCTACTCTTTCATTCAGAAAGACCTGTCAGCGATTTCCACGTGTTGGTTTAGGAAAAGGCTATGACATGGTTGGTGCTTTCTGGGAAAAAAAAGCTTTTGTTACCTGTTCATTTACAGTACCTCCCTCTAGCTTCCATCCCTGTGCTCAGTTAAGCATTTAATCTAAATATCCAGGCAAATTAGTGTGGTGGTTTTGGTTGGGGTAGAATTACTTTTCTCCATAGTAGCTGGTACAGGCTCTGGTTTAGATTTCTGCTGGAAACAGTGTTGATAATTCAGGGATGTTTTGGTTACTGATGAGCAGTGCCTACACAGAGCCAAGGCCTTGTATGCTTCACACTCCACCCCAGCAGTGAGTAGGCTAGGGTTGCACAAAGAGTTAGGAGGAAACACAGCTGGGGCAGCTGAGCCCAACTGACCCCAGGGATATTCCACACCATATGATGTCATGCTCAACATCTAAACCTGGGGAAGAAGGAGGGGGCATTTGAAGTGATGGCATTTTTTCTTCCCAAGTCACCGTTACACATGATGGAACCGGCTCTCCTGGAGATGTTTGAGCACCTGTCTGCTAATGGGAAGTTGTGAATGAATTCCTTGTTCTGGTTTCCTTGTATGTGCAGCTTTTGCTTAATGTACGGAATTGTTGCTACTTCAACTCACAAGCTTTCTCCCTTTTACACTTTCAATTTTCTTCCCCATCTCACAGAGAGGGAGAGTAAGCCGCTGCACTGTACTTAGCTGATAGCTGGGGTTAAACTACAACAACTACCTTTTGGCCTACATTATCTATGCTTCAGTTTTTAAATTTTGATTACCTTTGGAATCTTTCCTTCAGAAAGTGTCAACCTAAGTCTGAATTCCAGAATGGAAAACTACCCTCTGCAAGTTTACCATGCAAGTTAGATAACAGAAACTAGCCCTCAGTCCAAATGAGCACAAGATCCACAATACAATCTAACTGAACTGCTTTGCTTTCTTTCTTACATTATGATCTCATGTGTAAAGAAGATTAAATTCAGCCAAAACTACCCCAACCAACACCCAGAGGTGAGCAACAGTCAACAGAGGTTTGACAAGAACAAACCATGTCAAAACTATTTACATTTCCTCTAGGACAAGGTATAGGTCTTGTGGGTCTAAGCAAGATTGCACATGAACTGGATTATAGGGCTAGTATTTAAAAACATTCTTGTGAAGTTGAAGAAACAACTGGGAGAAGCTGGAGTACTCTTCAGATGGTAGAACAGAATGCCCGGTAAGTAAAACAAAATTTACACACACGGGCAAGTGTACAAATAAACAAACACTCAGACCTGAGTGCTGCATTCTGAGAAATACATGGACAAGACTGAAAAATGCACAGAGGAGATCTGCAAGGGTAGCTACAGACCCTCAAGATCAGATAAACAGAATTTGGCTTGAACTGCAGCAAAAAAAATCAGGGTACACTTGTTAGGTCAAAATAATAGGCACTGGAACTGACTACCTGGAAACCTGTGGTCTCTTCATCGCTGAAGGCAAGAATGATACTGGAAGCAAACACTGTGTGCATACCAGAGGCAATGTCTAAGCCCTTGGTGTTGCCTTTCTCCTCTGCAACCAGTGGAAATCTGCCATTACATTAATGATCTATTTCATATTAGTAAGCATGTGGAATCACAGTATTACAGTAATGAAGACCTTCAAGATCACCCAGTCCAACCTAAAACCAACCAAGTAAACCTAAACATCTGACATCTAGAGCATGCCACTCAGCACTTCATCCAGACTAACCTCCCAGCTCCATCAGCCTCTCCTTGTAGGGCTTACCTTCCAGCACCTTTACCATTCTAGTTGCTCTTCTCTGGACTTATTCCAGCACCTCAATATCTTTCGTAAACTGAGGGGCCCAGAACCGAATACAATCATCAGGACTTCCCCAGGCATATGCACAGGCAAAGGACAGGCTGCACAGGCTAATACTTCATGATGCCATTGTGATTATTTTGCAAGGAAACAGAAGCTTTGTTTTCCTCACAGGAAAACATCTAGCATCTACTAAGCAAATTTAAACTAGAATAAACACAGCTTTGGAAAACTTTGCTCTCAGCCTGAGCACAGACTTAATGACTTAAAATACCTCTTAAATTAAGTTCTAATTTCCAAACAACTTAAGGCCTTGAAACTGCCTACAGCAACGATTCTCTAACCCATAACCTAAAGGGTAGGAGGAAGTAAAGTGTTACAGAATGTAACTTAAACATAAAGAGTATTGTTATACAATGCACAAGTTTACAAGATGGGTTTTTTTCCTTTAATGAATTTATGTCCTAAAATTATTCTAAATCACTTAGCTTCAGTTGCTACCACTTTGTCTTTCCTTAACTACTGAAAGACTTTGAGCCAGAATTCATCTGATGTTCAGTACACCAGAGGAAGACACGGAGATGGTGACAGCACCCATATGGTTGCTCCGTGACAAAGATTCCCCAGCACAATCCTCTTACCCTCTGAGCAGTGCAGGTGAACAAGAAATACACAGTCCTTGGAAGGGAAAAAATCCTGTCCTGAGCAAGCCACTAGTTATATTTCCCAAGAAGTCTGTACAAGTGCTCAAAACATGTAAAAAAATATTCAACTCACAACTGCTGGAAAGTTTGGAACATATTTCAGATGCTAACTGTGAACGTGTGAGTAGCTAGGTTTCAAGTTACACTACTGGGAATCTCCTACTGACATTTGAATTGATAAGACACGGTATCTGAGGATCTCATATCTTGGCATAACTTTTCCATGATCATCTTTCTGCACAGAATTCTGCAGAGATGGAAAAATCTTGTGTCTCCTCTGGTCAAGAGAGGGTTTTTTTCAGCAAACTACTGCATTTTTTCCACAGATCTGCCTAATACCCTTTCAGATGCTCTGAAATGAGTACACATCTGATCTCCTTGAAGGTTATCACGCCAAGATTCTCACCATCTTTAGGAGCACATTATTTAAGCACGGACAACCTAAGGATCACACACACAAATAAAAAAGCATCAAAGCAGTTACCCATCAAAATTCTAAAGGGGAACAAAGAAATATAAGACTACGGAACATTTATGACTCCTAGTTTCTGGGGAGTTGATGCAGTTCCAACTGCACTCCCCACTTTGGCAGCAGAGGGTGCTGTCAGAATATCGAGGGTCCCTGCGAAAGCATCCGCTGCCGGGCAAGTAGGTGTGACTGCAGTTTGTCCACGGCACGCACGTAACACTATACCCAAGAACAGCACCAGTTTTAGACAGTTTTAAACTAGGTTTCCCGTATCACCTAAAAGTCTGTAAGATCTGGTCATTCCACAATGGTCACTCCTGCACCCCGTTACATAGCTTTGCAGTCTACCCTGAAAGCAAGGTCAAACATTAGACCATCAATTCAGCAGTTCTTGTAATTCAAGGAGAAAATTACCCAGGATCACAACTTGTATCTGAACTACGCATGACTCCTGCAATCCAACTACTGTTCTCAATCCTGCTTTACAGCTACCACCCTCTCCCTAGGCCCAGCTCCTCCTGTAGACACTGCATGAAAGCTTTCAAGGACAAATGGACTGCACAAGTAACACTACTTTTTCTTCTGCTCCTTAACTATTGTGTCTACTTAGAAAGGTAGAACAAAATCACCTCAAGCATCAGAAAAACTCATGGTTGATGCTGAAGGGTTGTAGGTGAGGTCACAGAAAGTTTATCTGTTTAATTAAAGGAACTGATTAATTCATGGGGAAAAAGAAAAATCTTCCTTGCTGTGCATTTTTCTCTTCTCAGATGTGTCACTCAGCTTGCTAGCTAACTGCTCCACAATGAAAACACTGAAAGTGTTTCTTTAAACTATTTATCAGTTTTAAGGAGATACTAAGCTTAACAGAAAAAATGTCTCACTAACTTTACAGTTCTTTCAACAAACACTGGGATGTGAATGAAAGTATGCTCCTGTAGGGTTAGCTATGAACTCTCAAAACAGTACTGTATCCACAAGTTATTTTCAAGCACAAGTGTTGAAAGTGTATTTCAAATTCATTAATAAATACACTTTCCTTATCTTTTTCAGTCTCCATAATTAGCAAAACTTATATGATTCTGCTGTTAATTAAAACAAGTTTACTGCTCATTAATGGCACATTTTCTTATTAACTATGTCAAAATCTTGCTTCTTATGGGGCAAATACGGTATTTTCACTTGGAATTAGCATGACGCTAAAAGTGATGTATGTGCAAGTTGTCTTCTTACCAGCACGTTTCTTCATTTACAGTTTCTACCCCCCCCCCCCCCCGTGCTGTTGAAAGAGACAAAAGTTACTACAAGAATAAGCCTGAACCGCTCGGGATTAAACAGAACACAGGTTAAACAGAAGACAGATTCAATACAACGTAGTTGCTTTACAAGTTTTTCCTTTTCGGCGCCGAGA
>VZRI01005348.1:130505-178394 GCA_013397515.1 Upupa epops
GGGGGGGAAGGACGAGTTGCGCCGCTTATACCGGAGAGCTGGGCGAGTGCTGGGCTGAGGCCGAATGAAGGACCCCCCCACGGTTCCGCAAGGAGCCGCAGCCGGCCCGTCAAAGCGCTGCGGGATGTCCCGCATCAAACGTTTCCCTCGCCGGGCTCCTTTACAGGCTGACAGTGCTCGCAAACAAGAGCGGATGCCAACCAGGAACGAGGGGACACACAGAAGGCTGTTTCTGCAACAGCGTTATAAACGAGATAAGGCAGCTTTCCTTTAGCTTCTCACCGGACAACTCTTATAAACACTTTGTAAGCTGGTGTCATCCTTCAAGTACTAGATGAGCTCCTTCAACATGTGTGC
This sequence comes from Upupa epops, assembly GCA_013397515.1. Taxonomy (NCBI): domain Eukaryota; kingdom Metazoa; phylum Chordata; class Aves; order Bucerotiformes; family Upupidae; genus Upupa; species Upupa epops. Next base: position 130,863 of record VZRI01005348.1, read on the forward strand.
AGTGCGTGATTCTCTCTCCAAGCCTGTGGGACGTGGGTATGGATTTAACTGGCCCCTCCTGGTCACACAGGCACAGCAGTTGTGTCACCTCTCCGCTGGCTGCACTAAAACAAAGCCCCTCATCTATGGCTACACTTAATAGTTTCTTGCCATTTGCTCAGCAAAAAAATTCTTTACGACTGCTACACCGACTCAAATCACTTGAACAGAGAAAGAGCTCAGGTAGTGTCAAGGAATGCAAACAGAAACATCTATGCATCTGCTCCTTAGGGTGGGAACAACTGTTCTGAACAACTGTGCCAGTTTCAAAGAGCATGTGATCCACCTTCTTAAACAAAACCTGAGTGAGATCCCTAAAACACTGAATGCAGCAACATAACAGGAAAATTGCACACTGACAGACAACGATAAAGGGACTGTCAACTACCACTGAGTAAAAAAACCCCAAGAGCAGAGGTAAACTGAGTATTTACAAATAAACTCTATATCAATATATGTGCATTATTAATAACAGCACTATTATTTTTAGCTACATGAGTGAGCAAAACAGGTTTTGCGATTCATTATCTTGTTTTTGAAAATGTTTGCTTAGGTTGTCCCTGACACTGCATTGCTGTAGCTAGCAGAAGCTTGGCATCTTGGTGAGCATATTCCACTGCCATGCTTCAAATGGCATTTGGCTGCAGAAAAGTGATCCCCCAGAAACTTTCTGGAGAAGATCCACATCTTTGATGATGCACAGCAAAACGGAAATCTTTGAAGTGTCCGTCTAGCAGCTGTCATGGAACAATCAGTAATCACAGATTAAAATTCAGTTTAATGTGACTGAGTAATCTGGCCAAAGCTTTCATAAAGCAGACCATGGCCAGCTATCATAAACGAGATGTGTATTACTCTTGTCTTCCCAGTGATGTGTGGATTTATTTCCTCAAGCTTTTGTTTAAAACTCTATTACCTGCTTGATTACTGCACCAGTATACAATGCAACTAGAACACAGATGTGTACTTCTGTGCATGACTGAAATATATCATTTGCGTGAATATAATGTTTCAATCTTTCTCATGTGTTTTCAGTGCAAAATACAGCAAGAAGGTAACCTGGTTGTGTCAAATGTATTTTCTAACATGAGTCCTAATGACAGATTTACTCCACACATATTAGTTTTCTTGGGAAAAATTATCTTAGTTCTAAAATGCAGATTTAACCTATACACTGTCTTCAGACAGCCTGATGTTTCCTTCCCAGATTCCCATATGAGCACAAGAAATCCCCCTCAGAGCAACACTTTCATCATCTCCTGACACCATTTTAAATGTTTCTATTACTAAAACAAAAAAATCACAAGCCGACATCACAGACGTCTTCTGTCACATGCTACAGAGTGGACCATTCTTCCTGCATTAAACAAAGGATGGCAATCCTGTGACCTTTTTGACTGCAAGATGCAAGGCTATCATTATTTTGGACACTCAGGACAGACACAAGCCACAGTTTTTAGAGCATAAAGGATGGGGTGAATTCAAAGCTGTGAATGTCTGAATCTGAAAGGCTACCATTAAAAGGATGGGGAGTCTAAGTGGGATGCTCTTAGGCTGCCAGCAGAATCAATGCATCAAAAAAGGTTTCTTGTGCAGAAGAAAGAAAACTCAAGTGTTTACAATATATCTTTAATTCATGTCTGTACCTGTCCACAGAAGTAACAGTGCAGTAGTGAGGTCAAAACTGGGAAAAACCTCAAATACAAGTGGAAAGCTGCACCACGACTGGACAACTTACATCAACACATGATGGCATGGCCACTGACAGCTTATTGTGGCTCACTGAAGGAAATCTGAGAGCTCACTGAAGAGCTCTGTGATTCCATGATTCATCATCAGTGCGTAATAGTTATTTGTTTGGGTGTGGACAGCAAGAAAACTCCTTCCACGGGAGGCAAGAGAGTCAATGATGTATCTCCTTAAAACAGGTTTCCTTGCAAATCCATATAGGATATAGGGGATATCAGGTGGCATTCCTCTTTGGGACAGTGTCCACAGTGTCCAAAAAGAAAGCATACATTACTGAGCGTGTTTCTGACCTTAACATGAATAATACCATCCCATTCATCAGAACAAGAGATGACAGCTCATTGACGGGAAGCAAAGAAAAGAGAGAGGTTGTTTCTCTGATGNGGTTGCTTGAGACAACATTGTCATGGATTTCATGACATAGGAGGCTTCATCTCCTGTCCCATATTACAGTGTTTCTGACCTTAACATGAATAATACCATCCCATTCATCAGAACAAGAGATGACAGCTCATTGACGGGAAGCAAAGAAAAGAGAGAGGTTGTTTCTCTGATGTTTTCAGAGTCCAAGGTGTGAACTGCAACTGAGAAATTTTTTATACTGTGCATTTTCAAGGAGAAGCTGGATGCCTCTGTTATTAGAGCACAAGGCTGAATAAATGAAGTAAGCAATAACAAGCTCTGACTACAGAAAGGCAGGATATCAGTGTTCATGGACCTTCCCTTCAATCCTGGAGAGTACATTAGCATTACACACTCACACAGAGTATGCAAGCAAGCACATTCATGCTCTGGTAGGGGCATTGTATTTCTGAAAATGGGAATAAAATTTTCAAGTCATTGTAAATGTGGAAAAAGTATTTGCACACCACAGAGGATGACATCATTGTTTCCATAGCTGTTAATTTCGTCAATGATGTAACCGCATCTTTTGATTTCTTCCTGCTAATTATGGTATCTTCCTATATATTTTGTGTTCTGCAAAGTTCTTTGCCCATTAAAATCCTTTTCTAAGCAGAAGCATAAATCAAAAAGTCTAAATATTTCACTGCTGCTCTCTTTTGTTTTCCTAACAATTCAGTACTTGATCTACTATAAGATGTATCCACAAGTGGAAGGCTCTTCCTTCAGACAAAACCTGCTTATTACTGCTTCCTCCATGAAAGTGCACAAAAATGAATTCTTTAAGGCACTGCACTCTTGTATTTTCACTTGCTTTGTGGTGAAACACAGCATCTCCATTTGTTGAGCAGAAGCTCAAAAAGAATAAGAAGATGCTTTCACTCCACTTTGAAAAATTGAGGCATTCAAGCCCAGGGACAGGCAGACAAAAAAAGCTCTGACATGCTTACAAATCTCTGAAAAGACTCTTAAAAGGTGCTGAAGGAATGAACCGAAGGTCTGTTGCCCAAGTTTCTTTCCTCCTGCTCTGCCCCACTCAACTGCAGCCCCAGAGAAGCAGCTCACTCCAGTCCCTGTAGGGAGCTCTCATCCCCCTGCGGCTGAGCTGAAGGGGCTGTCTAGTATTCCAGGCACGTATTCCTCAGGGGTTTGTCTTTTTTTCTTTCCCAGAGATCTGCCAAAGTTTCCCCTCCCCTCTGCCACCTCCCCCCTGTTTGGAAAGGGTAAAACGGGAGCAAGAAGGGAGAAAACCTCAGATCTCATCCAAAGCATGCAAGGATGATTTGTGTTCTCACTTATGGGGTATGACTGTCACCGCGGATCTGCTTTCAGGCCTAGATTACATCTGATAAGGGCTGACCTTCTTTGAGTATTCACACATTATGCACTCATGGAGAGCACGCTAGACACAAAAGTCCCTCAGATGTTCTGGGCATCAATCACGCTCACAGCATGGAGGCTGCCAAACTTTTCTTCCCTCTAACTTGAGAGAGGAGAGAGTAGTCCAAGACAGACTTAATAAAGTTTAAAGCTGTGCCACAGTATAGCTGTGGCCCATTGTCTTCTAAAACTGTGCTTTTCAACAAATTCTCTGCAGTTACCACGGGCAACAATTTGCCTTTTAACAAATTGTAGGGAGGAGAGGAGACAGGTCTTATCCAGGTCTTTTAAAAAATAAAGCCATACAACCACTTATTTACAAAATGAAAGTAATTTCTCAAAATCATTCCTAAAAACAGAGTAATTTCAAAACATGTCTTAAAGCAAATCACATCCTTAAGAACTCAGGAACCTATTGTTCACACAATTGCACTCATTAACTCGAATAATGTGCTCTTGTAGAGATTATGTTATATTATAAACACTACTAATCACTATGACCTTTCATCTGTGGCAATGACTAGCATATCTAAACTTCCTTGATTTCATAAAAATTGCAACGACTTACATAGACCTTCTGTATTTTGTATACTGAAAGTCCAAGGGAAATCAGAGTGGTCAAGTTTAAATCCTCACAGAGTATCATCCTTACTGACAAAGCAGACTATTGACTGCAAACCCGCATCAAAATCAACAGCACAGGTTGGTTCGTACTTAACTCTGAATCATCTTTTATTCCCCGTATCTGGAGACAACATGAATTTACTTTCAAAGGAAGGTATAAATTACTTCACTAGAACATGCCTGTTAACTCTAACATAATTAGACCATGTAAACTTATTTTCTTCCAGAGCTGGCAACTCCATCAGAAACTGTGAGATAAGGCATATTTTATATGAGTGGAAATAAACAATAAAATCACAAACAGTCATCAACCAAAGCCTTGGCCCATATGCCCTGAAGAGTTCTGTGTGTTCTCTCTTTTTCAGTTTCAGATGCTCCCAGGGATGGAGGGCTTGTTCCTGCCCAAATTCACAGTATGATGCATCTCATTGTAGGGAAGTTCTGCTGCTTTTCCACAGCTGGTTGGGGCTTTATTTCAGTTAAAACAATTAATTTCTCTGTTAGATATTAAAAGTGACTGATCATAGAGAAAAGGAGCAGCACACTGCTGGGAGAGACCAGAAGACCTTTGGATTAAGTCACAGGAAAAGTATATTTAGAAGGAAGTTGTTTTCAGACACAGTATCTAGTAGCTTCTCATAAAAGGGACAAGACAATAGAACAGGGAAATCTTTCATCCTAAGAAAGCTGTGTATGTTAAATCTTGAGAAGAAAAGGCTTAGGAGGGACTAGTATCTAAGGGATAGCTACCAAGAAGACAGTGACTCCCTTTTCACAAGGAATCATATGGAAAAGACAAGGAGTGATGGACGTAAGTTATTCCTGAGCAGCTTCTGATTGGAGTCCAGAAGAAAATTCTTCACCACTAAACAATTTAATATTGGAACAATCTCCCAAAGGAAGTGGTTGATTGCCCTGCACTGGACAGTTTTAAGAACCAGCTTGACAGGCTGCTGGGACATGCAATTTAAACTCTATTTTTAGATTGATAGGTTGGACGAGATGATCCTTAAGGTCCCTTCCAATTGGTATTCTATGAAAGAATAAATCTGTGAAACCTACCTATAAAGGCTAAAGACACCTGCAAAAGGTCATAGAACATAGTGATCTCTGCATTGACACAGCAGATCAGATCAACAGCTTGGCTCGTCCATGTACCTGTCTGCAGTATAAGGTTTTTGCTTTTTATTAATTCTAAAATGCATTACTTTTTAATTTCATTGGGATGTCTCCTGCCTTTTATATTGTGAGAAGGTTAAATGGCAGAATTCAATCTGCCTCCTGTTTGTATAGGCATTCATTTATTTTCTTTCTTATGACTTCTCTTAATGAAGTCCTCTACAACTGGCCCCAAAATTTTAAATTTCCTGCTCCTCTAGGAGATGGCTCTTCTCATATTTTTGTCATCTATCTATTTCTGTTACACCATTTTATCACCTCAGGTGGCCAGATACAAAACCAGTGCTCTCAGACAGATGTGAAACGAGTAGATACAGCACTCATGGTCATGGTCTAGGGGTTAGGGAGATGTTGGGATGAAGGCTGAACTTAATGATCCTGGAGGTCATTTCCAGCCATAATGATTCTATGATTGTATGTGGCACTCATTGAGCAACACAGTCAGTTTCAGAAATCAGCTCAATCTGTTGTTTGCTGTCAAATGTTTTATTTGCTCTTCTCACCATGTAAAGGAGAGTATTTCATTAACTTGTCCAAAAAGACAAGAAGGATAATTTTTATATTCAGAGCTAATTCAACATTCAGGAAATACACCAGGATTTTGAATATGACAATGTGTGTTTGCAAAAAATACTTTCACCTACCTACTCATATCACTTCAGCAAATCTCTCCTAGCTTTGCATGATTATTTCTTATCTAAGCACATTTAGATAATTCCATTCTGGCTCTCTAAAGTCACTTTGCTCCAAAGCCTGACATACCAAAGCCAATTCCAGACTCATTACTGCCTTCCTGGTTAACATGGCAGGAGCAGCATGTCCTCCCGGACTCCATTTCTCCTTTCACTCTCGATATGCCGAAGAATGATGCTACAAGATCACAGAAGAGAAAGACCAACAGAGATGGATGATTCAGCATGGTGGTTGAGTACAGAGGGAAGGAGAGCAAGGAGAGGGCTGTAACAGTCCTCAAGAAACTCTCAATCATTCACACTGGTTTTTAATCAGTCTTTCATCCATAAATGAGTTCTGCAGCCAGCCTTCCACTGTCTCAGTTCGCCTGCCATGGGCAGAGCTGGCAGCTGCTCTGCAGCCACCTGGGAACCTAAACTTAGCCCTCTGGCCTGGCCAGAAGAAAGAGTTGAAGGATTAAGGACAGACAGCCTCAGTCCTATTCTCAGCACACCATAAGAGAATGCGCATGCATCTCTGTGAAAAAGTGTGAAGTGTCAGGGTTTGGCCTGACATCATTAAGCCACTGTTGTAAACTTTGTCTTTAATAACTGAGAAAAATTACAGGGATGGCTTTTAAGCAGGCATAAAAACAACAGAGAGCACATTTGTAACATGAAGCGTTCTCACCAAATAAGTTATGGCAGAGTGTCTTGGTACAGTATCTTACCAGATGAGGTTCAACAGGGACAAGTGCAGAGTCCTGCATATGGGGAGGAATAACAAACTCCACCAGTACAGGCTGGGAGGTGATCTACTGGAGAGCAGTCCTGTGGAGAGGGACCTGGGGGTCCTGGTGGACAACAGGTTGACCATGGCACAGCAGTGTGCCCTGGTGGCCAAGAAGGCCAATGGGATCCTGGGGTGTATTAGGAGGAGTGTGTCCAGCAGATCGAAGGAAGTTCTTCTCCCCCTCTACTCTGCCCTGGTGAGGCNTTCATCAGTTTGCATTTCAACATCCAAGCTATTCTTCCAAGCAATACATGCACAAAGATTTATTCTGCCTTCCCTGCCAAATGCATGTCTGATGGATTTGGAAAGTGTTCTACACATTCAAAGTAGGCATCTGGCAAAGGAACTCTGACAGGACATTTTCTCCCATACGTCTTGCTCACTGGTTAACAATTTCCAATTCAAATAACTTATTATTAGTGGGCAAAACTATGTGTTCTTTTGTTTGCAATCACTACTGCTCCATAGGTTGAACCTGACAGCAAATCACCCTAAAGATCCACAGTGGCACAGAGGTTTAGGATAGCCACCTCTCCAAGAGCCTAACATGCTAATATACATCCAGTATTTATAACTCTCCTGTATGCCAGGTGTACAAAGACCACAGAAGTATCCAAACATATTAAAAGGGTGACTTCAGTGTCATGAAGAACACAAACAGTACTTGGCATCAAAATAAATCTCATCTACATTTAAACTTTTACCATGAGACCATTAGAAAAAAAGAAAAAAACCAAAAATAACACAAAATCTCTAAAATCACCAAAAAGCCAACCCACAAAAAAACCTCCAACAACTGAATTACTACTAAATTCTTTGTATTACAACAGAAGGCATGTTAAAATCCCAATGCTATCCCTCGTGTGACATGGACATAAGACCTCTCTGAGTCACTTCTGACTGGCATAATAAACTTGAAGCCAACAGGAGCTTGTACAGTCCACTGGTCTACTGCATTTTCAAGTAGTAATTTCAGTGCCACTTGTGAAATATTTTTAAAAATAGATCTACAGTTGAAGATATTTGACTTAAACCTTCTTTTGGTGGAAGACAGTGTTTGATTGTGTTTTCTTAGCTAAAATTCATGTTAGACATTAAGAAAAAGCCCTTGGCTCTGCCTCTTTAAATAAGCAGACAGCTTCTTTAGTCCTTCACATTCCTTCACCTGTCCCCAGTTACTCTGCACAGCTGTTTGTAGGCTTGAGAGTTTTTTGTGAAGTAACAGTTCACCATAATCTCATTAAATCCTTTTTAACACTTTCCAGTTCATACAGGATTTTCTTTGCTGGGGTGAGTAGAGCCATGACTGGCTGTTTAAACCATCTGTGTGAAGAAAAAAATCATCATCCAAAGCCTGTCCCTCTCTTCACAAGTAGAGGAAGTCCTCATCTCAAAAAAGCTGGGGAATTGTGCTTTGTCGGGGAGGCTCCACAAGCAAACTGGCTGCTCAGACATCTTAGCCATTCCCAAGAACAGGAGACAAGCATCCCCAGGGGGAACAGGGAGTGTGAAACAAAAGTGAGACAAAGAGAGGGCTGATTATTTTATACATATGCCTTCTATCAGAACTGTGGGTGTCCTGAAAGCATTTTCAAGGAGAGGGACCTCCACAGAGAAATCTTGGTGAAGAGCAGATTGAGACATTGGAAGTGACAGCGAGAAAAGCTGGGTTGACTTACGCTGCTCTACAAGAGAACAGGAACAAATTTCAGGCTCCGTTACAAAAACTTTTATAGCATCAACTGCTTCTATCCAAATGGTCAGTTTTCATTTCACTGTACATGGTCTCATCAAATGCACTTTAGTCGGATTTTTTTCCTCCCTATTTACATACACTTCAATTGCAAACACACATTTCCTGCTCCAACTGCCAAAACCTACTTTTTTTTACTTGCCTGCCTAAATCTCCAAAATGAGCAATGCCAACTGTGTAAGACAGTTTAAAGCCTGTAGAGAGGGCTGGCCAGCTCAGGTATCTACATAACAAATATTTTTACAGGTTTTTCAGTGACTTAAGCCCAGGAGAGCTCTGCAGTGATTTATTTGTTGCCAACAGCTCTAGGGTGGCCTACATAAAATTAGCTGGCAATCACAAACTAGGTCCTTAGTGGGCATGTTCCACCCCCAGATCAGCTAGTGGTGATCTCCTGCTGAGGGTCATCGCAGAAGGACCAAGGGCTGAGCAGGGTAAAGGGGGATGTAGGATATCCCATGAAGTCAGAAGGAAAAAAGGCTCAATGGCTGAGCATTACAGGATTTTACAGGATCTTATTTAAGCCATAAATATGTCTCATTTTTTTACGAGTGCCCTGATAGAAGTTTGGGTGAACAGTGAGCAGAGTCTTTAATGGTTACGCCGAATTTGTCTTTCCAAAACTTTTCTCTTATAAGAGCACATGGTGTAAGCTGTTTGAACTCTGATCTGCTACTGCATGGTGCAAAGTGAAAATTGTCTCTCCATCACTGTGTGGAAGGGAGCAAATATTAAAGGTACAACCTGTGTGTTCATCATTGAGAGCAATTCTGATGTGATTTCAGAGATGCCTTCTTTTGCATAAGTGAAACACTTAAGATAGTTGCAAACCTCCAAGCACTGAAGGTCTGCATATCTTGCCATCACCTTCTCTTCAGCAGAGCACTGCCCTGGCCCACAAGCTCCAGCTTCATCCATAGAACAAACACTCTTATCAAAAAACATGTGAAATATAATTACTGGTATAAATTTCACTGGGGATGATGCAGCAGCACACTAATTCTTGTGCATCCTTAAAGATTGACAACCAGTGAGCTCCCAGCTCAGCCAAAATAAGTGCTTGCTCTACTCAGGAATTACTAGTCTAACAATTATCACGGAGCTCTTACAGTGCTGAACTCACCTTGGTCAGTCACTTCTGAAAAGACTGCTCAAAGAATCCATAATAATTTGCTGGCCCTTGGCAGCTTTGGTACAACGGATGAAATTTGGCCCAGTCTTCAAAAAGCAGCATGTCCACACAGAAAACCCAGACTGACACATTGCTTCCACAGGGCCATCACAGACCACTCTGTGATACATTAGAGGAGACTTTTGGAAGCTTGCTGAACTTCTGCTACTCAACTCCACGAGTATCACTGGCATTGCATCTTCTACCTTTTTTCCTTCCTCCAGTGCAATTCCATCTGCCTCTGCTGAAAGGTCGAAGCAAGATGGAAGCTCCAGTGTGGTACCTATCATGTCTGTTTGGCTGGGATGATTCCACAGCACCTGCAAATGTTGTGGAATACAATACAAGTCTGGTACCCTAACTGCCCTTCAGTGACCTTAAACCATCATCAGGTTGTGGTAATTTTCATACTCTCAGGTGAAAGCTAGAAGCTGATAATAGACCAAAACACAGAAATGCAACTTCTTTTCTTGAACAATTCCTTGCTACCTGTAAGAGATGCAGTTCAGACTGGAGCTAATTCCTGTTACCTTCACACAGGTCTAACTAACATAGTATGTACCTTGTGCCTAGATTCAGTTTCACTATGCTTTTTGTTCATTTTAGTTGAACTATTTTGGATGTACTCTCTGTATGCACTTTCATTAAAAGGGGCTAGTTTAGTTCTCTGGCTGTAGGGAATATGTTAATCTCAGCACCTCCAAATATTCAGATGGAAAATAGAAACCAGAAAGCACATGCTTATAAAACACGTAGCTGGAAGGTATCACTACAACACAGGGTGATTAGATTGTAATTAATCTACAATTCCGTAATATCATAAAATAAATCAACCCACTAATAAAAGGAAACACATTTCCCTAAGAACACAAGTGCTATCCAAGTAACAATTGCTCAATACTAAATTCTCAATTAAAAATTACAATACAGTACTCTTATTTTTTTCTCTCTAATGTCAGGGTGTAATTCAGCTTCTTTTCAGCTTCTTTTCTACTTTGTAATAACTAGGAAATGTTTTCAAGATCAAATCCTGGTTTTCTTGCAAAGATATCTACACCCCAAATGTTTGAAGGTGTCTTGTTCTCTTTCTCTGGTTCCTTACTCTCATGTTTTTCATTAAGATACAGAAATACTGGCAAAATCAATGAGCGACTGACTTCCAGCTGATGAGTTCAGAGAAGTGGGTAACAACAGAGGTAGGAGTAGTGCTACTTGCTGCTATTTTGACAGAAAAAATAGCTCATTTTCTGTAAGGCCAAAAGACTTGGAAAGCAAAGGCATGGTTATAAGAAAGAGAGACATTTAATGAGTCAATGTTGGCAGGAGACAGCCTATCTATTATTTAACTCTTTATTTATGGTGAAAGTCTTTTGAATGCAAGGGCAGGAAAATGAGATATTTAAAGATCACGTTTTATGTCGTCATTTCATGTTATTATTCTATCACAACATATCACACACCGATCATGTCACAAAATGATCACGTTTGATCACATTACAAGCAAAATGCATTAGATTCTAAAAAATTAGTTTTCATATGCAGCTACTTTCCTGACAGTGATTAAAGTGAGTTTTCATCACTGCCTGAGAGGAAGGAAACAGTGCCATGTATTGTCAGATTCTCCACAAAAACTTAGTTTTAGCAATTCAGCATTCATTCCAAATACTTAAATTCTGTAATAACTGAATTTAAACCTCAAAAAAACCCCTCCAAAAACAACTCTCCCTTAGAATCTGAGGAACATTGTTTTCCTTGCATTTGACAGGATAACAAAGAAAATAGTGGGATGGAGAATGAGAGAATAAAGCCATTGTTCCCATTACACAGTATCTGTGGACGGATTATTTCAAGTTAGAAAGCTACCAAGAAAGGCAAAAAACAAAAAAAATCGGACATGCTGAACGGTAGTTCCTGCTTCCCATGAAAGCCATCTGTTCTGTGTATGTACATGGTTTGAAAGACATTCCCGGGATTGTGTCAAGCCAAAGGAATCCCCACTAGAGTTACAGAAATATAAACTCCCTTTACGCTGGCAGGAGAGCTCTAAAATGCAGCTCTGAAGACAGGGATACCACCACCAGGCTCAGAACCATAACAGTTCTGCTGACATACCAGACGTTACGCAGGATTTTCTCATCTGATATTATACTATGAGAACTGAAACTTCAGCAGGGGTAACATAGCAATACTTTGAATTAGAAATTCTTCAGATGAGCATAAGGTGAGATTTCCACTCTTCTCTGTTACAAAATGGCATCACTACCCTTTCTCCCACTTGCAGCTGACATGAAAATGCCTGAAAAATATTTCTGAAATAGAATTAATTACATAACAAAATTTTTGCCATCACTCATTTTAATGGGAATTGGACACAATGCACTTTAAATTATATTTCCAAACTCAAAAAGAGAAAGCTGAAAACAGAAGTCTAATAGTTGCCACACGTACAAGAAGGGTGATCCTTCCTGTGAGCCTGGCATTTCTGCAATCCCTTGTCTACTATGCCACTGAGTTCAAATTGCACTTATTTTTCCTATAGAGCAATTAAATACTGCTACCAATGGCAAGCATCAACACAACTCTAACTACAAGCAACGCTCAGATGACCAGCCTCAGGTTCAAGGGTTCACTGCACATGAATATCCATAAATACCACTGACAGCCTTAGCAGTACAATGAACTTTGCAGCAACTCATGCAGGCAGTCTACACAATACATGCACATAATGCCTCTAACCTTAAAGGGAGAAACCTCTTGAAGCAATTTGCAGCTACTTTTACAGCTGAGACGGTATATTTGAGAACCATTCAGGAAATAGCCCACCCTTGTTTTTTATAAATTATCATGTGCTTAATTTTCACATTATCCTATGGAATCTGACAGTGGAACTGGAAGAAACATGAGCTGTATGTGAAGATGGTCAGCTCCAGTGACTTGTCACGCCAATTAGCAGTATATTCTTACCTCCGTTAATTTAAGTATGTGACAGTACAAATTAAACACCCTTTGCTTTTTAAGGAAGCATGAAATATTTTATCGTTAAGATGTTTACATTTTTTCCTTGCAAACACCAGCCACAGTACCACACAGCAAGCAGATATTTCTGGCATCTCTTGAAATATATGCCCTGCTCCCTGCAGCAAAATCAGATGTGCATTAAAGAAACACTCTATTTGAAACTGATGGAATGTGTTTGGGATGGTTTTTTGTTTCTTTATCTCCACCGATTTTTATTCCTAATTGCAAAGATGCTGCTTCTCTATTTCTGTGTGGAGCTGCAGCAATAAATAATAGAGGAAGCTACTATCCAAATCTGTAGACTTCATAAATGCTGCTAACAAATGCAAGCAAGCTTTAGAAATAATAAGGGTTGATTATGATGACTGTAAAGAGTTATAAGCTAGTAAGATGCATGGTTGTTATGTCAATGGTCTTTTTTTAGGTACACAGAATGTAACAACAACAATGTCCCTTTCTATCTTCTTCATCTAGGTCATGGTGAAGTTCTTATGAGGTGTTTTTTGTTATGTTTTAAGTCATACAGAGACTTATTGCATCCATCTCTTTCTCTGCTGAAATGGTAACACTCCTTACAAAACACTAGCTAGAGGGGAACCACGTGAAACTCCCATCTATTTCTCAGACGAGAATAAGCTGGGCTTAGTTTCAACAATCTTCAACAGCAATTTACAGCAAGATATTCAAGCTTATACCAAAGCACACGAGAAACAGTAGAGTCTTGCTGCCTCTCTTCAGGAGAAAGGTGGTAAGCACCATCAGGAAAGCAGTAATCTATTGAGACCAGCACCTCGGTTCCAGTAGCAAACATCTGTCTACAACCTACTCTATTAATGCACTGACCTAGAGTTGGCACCATAAGGGAGCTCAGTGTTACTGTCTATGATGTCTTAACACACAAAGAGTTTCCAGCACAGGTTATGGGTGCTCCAGGGCCCAAATACAAGCTAGAGACCATGGCAATTATTTTATTACTAGTTTGCACTCTGATACTTAATATTAGATGAGCAACCTATAGAAGTTAATAGAACATTCTGATTTTGAGATTACCTTACATATTGATTGCTGACAACCACCAAATCTTCACAAGCACTTGATAAGGTCTGGTCAGCTTTACTAATCTAAAGACTAGCAATTCACACATAAATATTACAGCAAGTAATGAAAAATTTATTTCCAGTGTGATCCTTGGTTTCCCAAACTGAAAGACAGCTTTTTAAGTATCAGCAACTGTTCATCAGTTGAGACATGCTCCTGCTGCACCATGAACCAACCATGGAAGGGACCACCATGCACCAGTGCAGTGCACCTGGTCTGACTACCACCACACAGTCCCTGAGAAAGGGAAAAGTGTTGTCTAGATCACAAACTGGGTGACCCAGCCTCTTATCATCACTAATTTTAAGTGAAGAATGGGTTTGTAAATACAGGAAAAACGAATCAATACAGCAGCTATGCCATCTGCATCTTCTGTCGCCAGTGTTTACCTCTTAGTGCTTCAGATTTCTACGGGTGGTTTTGGTAGTCCTTTTAACATATCACCTTACGGCTGATTATGATCTCTTTAAAACCTCTGTGAGGGATTTTCTCCAGATAGATGGGGCAGTAACCACAAGCCTATTCAGTGGCTGAAGTAACATCATGTGAACCAGTTACTCATCTTTGCTCTCTTGTTTTCAAGAGCTATTCAACCACTAACAGCTTTGTAAAAGGCGTGTTTATCATTCAGCTTGGGTAGAAAGCCCTCTAGCCCTGCTAGGACATAAGCTAATACATGGAAAGTGGTACTACTTGCTTCCTTCACACCTATAAGCTTGCACAAGTCTGAAAACTGACATCATTAGAAGTAGCTATTTTACTATCCTAACTGCAAATTTAGAATTCTTTGACAATTCTTAAAACACAGTGAGTGCTGCCCTAAACTTTATCAATGATATGTAAATACAGCTTGAGAGAATTTACTACACTCATTCTCTGATATCTAAAAGGCCACTATTCAAATGACAGCATTTTGCTTTGGTGTTGAAGAGCTTTAATGATGAAAATATACAGACTGAGATGGTATAGGTGACTAGGATGCCAATATGGTCTCAAAGCTAGAAGCAAGCAGCAAGCTATCTCAAAGGCAACAGAAAGCTGGCTGAGGAAGAGCAGTGCACCCCCCTGAAGAGATGACATAGGCTGTAAGAGGCCATGCAGTGGCAGGTGAGTGTGAGGAACAAGCGGACCACTGCTAGAGTGGTTGTGACTTGAATCTCATTCAGATATGGAATAAGCAGTAACCCCACAATAGCACTAACATATACAGTAGACTCCCAGAACTAACTAAAACTGTTGAGTTGGTTTTTTCAAAGATTATTTATTGAGCTTGTTAAATTCAGGCACACTGAAGAAGTGCTATTTCTCAGAACTGTTACCAAATCAAGATGCTGATTCCATGTTTCTTTAGAGGCAACTGTTTATCTTTTAAAAAGCACTATTTAAAGATACAGTTAAAGTACAAAAGCACAGTCAAAATAACGTTTAAAAATATGATTGCAACAAATGATATTTAGTTTCCAGGTTACATCCTGGAGCCGACAGCTTGCCTGTAGCAGGAAAAAACGAAGTATGCTAAATGGCTCCTAGGATAAAACTGAGAATTTGGATTGTAAACCTAGGTGGTTTAGGAGACTCTCCTTCCTCCATAAGCTAAACAAATACAAAGATGTTTAGTACTTGTTCAAAACCTCATATGCTGTGTGATTCAGCATCTTAACCGCTTCAGTAACTTTCTAGTCATGATCATAATTCTTGACAAATGGGCCCATCAGGCTGCTAACTTGAAGACTCAGATTTTTAATTATATTTTTCCAAAAAAAATGCACTAATGCACCTAATGATAAATTTAAGGGAACTACCCTACAATATCTTAAATAGTTTTAATCACTAATAAGAATTTAGGGTTCTTTAGGGACCTTATAAAGGACAACAAGCAAATAAAAGTCAATATCCAGCAGTATTAGAGATTCTACTCAATATATTTACAGAGCAACAGAAAAAGGCACTAGCTTTCACATCTAAGACCTATCAACTCCAAGCAAAGTTTAATACAAAGTATCAGTGTTGGCTGAACATACATAACTCACAGAAGTCAGCAACAGACATTATGGATAAGGAAATGTTAGTCAGGGACAAGCATTGTGTGCTTTCTTGCAAGAACAAAGAGTTTTGTTTTTGCAGTATGAGTCTCCGTAACAGTTGCCCAAATGGATTCATCACACTATCACTTAGGAAGATTGTTTCACGTCAACGTCTACAAATACTAGCTAACTCCAAACATCAGGTTTTGACAAGCGATAATTTCACTACCTGTGAATTGGAGAAAAATATTACCTAAGTTAATAAGCTACAATGTGATTTGTCACATTTACTGGCTACATAATGGCTTCGTAGCTTGAGCCAGTGGCTTTGACAAATAACTTTGTCAGTAAATAAAGGAGTTACTATTATTATTGTTCTGAAATGATTGCAGAATTTCTCATGTACCGTCTTCAGTGCTTTCCTCATATGACTGTGTGGCTCTTTCCTACCTATTGATTTTTTGTTCAAGGACCAATCTTCTGTATAATATCTAGCTGGTACATTTTTTCCTCTGAACTGCTGAATTTACGGGGCAGTGGAGAACAGTATTTCCTTAATACCTATATTCTAGACAGAGAGAAATTGCTTCAAGTAAGTTTCAGATGACTCTCACCATCCCCCTTGTATGTCACTGGGCTTCAACCTAACAATAATTATTCATGATTTACACAGGAGCCACAAGTTGTGCAATGAAATGGGACCATTTGACCGCATTAACTCCTTGCTTTCGTATTGGTGAAGCTAGATTCTCTGTAGCAAGGACATATAAACCACTGAGCTGGACTTACCATTTCAAGGCATCTGAGCAAGAACAGAATTGTGTTTCAGATACGGACTTTCTGGTTCCCAAAAGACATTTAATCTTCTGTGGCATGAGTAATTTTTAGTCAGTTTCTAACATTAGTGCAGCTCTTTCAAAGACTGCATGATAGTCTTTGCAAGTGAACTGCTATTCTGCTATTGCAAAGATTTAGCAGAAGAGAAGGATTACTTTGGGAGTAATGCTTCAGTTCTTGCCATATTAAAACTTGGACAGGAATTGCCTATATGATGATTCATGTCTGAGGCTGGATTTTCACAAATTAAATGCTGCATTTTATCAGCTTCCATCTCTATTCCACAGAGTAATAGGGAACAAACACATTTATACTTGCCTGTGGCAATCTAGAAGTAACTGAAGACCCTAACAAAAACATGAAACTTGAAACTCTCAAAACAGGAGGAACGGAGGTACCTGAAATGCCACATCAGTCATCTGTATTATTCTTACATTTCGTGTATGTTACTGACATCTCTCAGCACCAAAACTGAATTGGGAGTCTACTAGTCAGCACTACATATTCATAATGAGGAGGTATTTGTAAAGAAATTATGAAATTGCCCAGGAATCTGTTGCTGAAAGCCAGAGGCACTGGAATTGAATTAACTCCCAAATAGGAGAGCTCTTCACACATCTTAGTAGTTGTTTCAGCTCCACCAGTGTTTTCATTTGGACTCACAAACAAACAAACAGAGCTCAGTGAAACCTTTAAGGCTATCAGCATTACTTGAAATGCAGTAATAAGGCAGAAGAGTGGGAGGCCCAGACACAGCTTGGAAGACATACCTTCACATGGTAGCATCTTAATTACTCTTAATTAACAGGAAAAGAAAACATGCTGTAGTCACACTTTTAGTAGACACCATCTGTAAGGGCTAGGTGCTGCTGAGCTGATCCCTGGTTGTTGTCACATTCTGTGACAATTTGGAGAAAAGATCAGTTAAATTTTTTCAAGATTCAGTTATATCTTTTCAAGATTTTAACTCCCTTCTGTTTTTCTGCTTCTGTACATTGAAATATTTGTCTGCTTTAAACATTTGCACAGTCTTGTACCTCAAAGGTAGAACATTACAACAGGAATATCTAACAATTTTGCTTGCAGACTGCTCATTTAATGTTTTCCTTCTTATTTAATAGTAAAAGCCCATTCATATCTTCAGATACTCTCTTAAAGACACAATTTCTTCCTATTTTTTTTCATTAAAGTGTTCAAGTCTTTGGAAATCACGTTTCCAAACTTCTCCCTGACTTGATGAGAACTAGAAACTTCATTTTGCTTTCTCACATGAAAGCAGACATTTTCATTTGATCTCTTGAGTGTGGACACCAGGGATAGCAGACAAAGAGCAATTATTGGGAGGCTAATGATGGGGTTACAAATGCCAGCAGCTCTGTGCATCCATTCAGAGCACTGCAGGGAAAGGCTGACAAGTTTGCCCGTTTATCCTTCAATCTCCCATTAAAAACGCTAATTCACTGTCATCTATTAAAAAAGCCCCCAAACTTACAAATGAGACTTTCTAAAACATTCTTTATGGTAGCATCTCTTGCCTGAGAGCTGACACCCTGGAGGTGATAATAGCTGACAAACGACTGGACTGTTGTTTGACCTTAACTGCTCACACTGAACCACCAGCTGCTTTTTCAATAGAAGGGAGGAAAGACTTCAGGGAGAGAGCCCATAAAAGGAACGAGTAGGAAAGGTGGCACAAAACAAACCCTGCATCACCATGCTGACTGGCATCCTACAATTGCCAAGTTCTGTAGGTACACAACAGGAATATTCCCACCTATCTGTGTCACCAATAAACGCATCATGGGAAAATGAGTTGAAGATGTAGTTTCAGCACAAAATGCAAGCAAACGTGAATTCTAAGTGGAAAAATACTTTCAGCATGAGAGTTTTAGAGATCTGAAGCAATGTTGAGAGAGATGCCACTGAAGAAGTTATCTTTTGTGCCACCCTTTTCAAATAAATCTAGAGAAGGAATGGATGCCACTGTTAATCTGCCCCAGCCTGAACACACAGGGCAAGGCAATGTAATTAAACATCTACGTAATACTTTTTTCTTTTAGATCCTAGTCAGGCATATACACTTGCTTTACTGCACGAGCTGAACAGACTGCTTTAGCAGTGAGGAGGTAAACTTTGGCCAAATTTCAGATTCTTATTATTGCCAGGCTCCAGCATGTCTTCTGTAGAGGCACAGATAAAAAAAAACCCCAACACATTTTTCCCTCAAACAGCAGCCAGAAGCAAGCTGTCAGATTGCTGGACACGATGTGAACCCTCCTCCAAGGCACAGGAAGCCTTTAGCATCCATCCTTCACCTTCTTCTCCCTTTAAAGTGTTTGCAAAACAAATCTCATATTTTGTTCCAACTCCTACAACTTTTTGTCCTCTGCTCTGGAATGCAAGGATGAACTAGACAAAACACCAGGGAGGCCCTCAGAGAAGGAGGAGACCTTCAAACCCAAAGAACCTCCTCGAGGATGAAGTTTACAATCCAACTTTGGTGTTTGCCATTGGCATGAACAAGCTTCAGTAACTCTAATGAAACACACTGTGTATGAAACCGTGTACAGCTCAGCAGAAATGTAAATGCTCAGCTCTCCATTCTGAAATCTGTCCTCAGTGTTAAAAATAGTTGACCCTTGCTCATATTGCCTGAAGTAATTCAAGTGAAGATAGGCAGTGCTTTTGGCATTCGGTTTTGTTTGCTTGCTTTAAATTTTTGTCAGGGGCATTGAGATACATGAGCAATGAATTGATAAAACATTAATGTGTTTCAGTGGTTAAATATCTGAAAATAAAATAATTGCAACAGTCAATGCACCTTCTGAACTTTCTGATCTTCAAGTACAAAGAAACTTTAAAGTTTCTCTACAGAAATGTTCTTTCTTTAAGAGAAGAAAAAAAAATGAAAGCATTTCAAAACAAATGGGAGTGTTAATGAGGTAAGACATTTCCAAACACACTGGAGAGTGACAATAGTACCCACAGTGCAGCAGTGCCACCACAGCAGTGAACGCCCACTGAAGCGAAGCAAAGCAAAACTGGGAGGGAGGAGAGATAGAGAGAGAGGCAGCCAAAGGAAAAAAAAAATCCAATAAAAACCTGTTGCAAGTTCATGCACCCCTATTATAAATTCATTTTAATTAAACAAAGAGATTATATGGCCATTGCTGACAGGGATTATCAAAATAGAATGGCGCCACCTGCCCCCTGCAACCCAATTAATTAGTAGGGAATCCAAGGTGCCAATTATCACAAAGGAATAAGAAAGGATCAGTACACACAGCTCACAGTGAACTTGAACATTAACTCTTTCTGCTAAAAGCTGAAGCTCTGGAGCCTCACACACAGCCCTGATGCTTCTGCTACAGCCTTCCAAAAGCCTCACGCTGAAAGCCTGCAACAGACTCCTGCAGATCTATTGCTTCCCATGGTTTTGTGAAGGACAATCACTCCTGCTCTTCCTGAAGTCACCTGTGTGGTTTTATAAATTGTTACAAAATTTAAAATAGCAGATAAAATCATTTAAGTTTGAAAGGGTTCCTCAAAGTGAAAAGGCTTGTTACTGTGCTTGAGGTAGGTCAGTATAATACAGATCATTTTCCACACCATCCCAGAGAGGTTTTAAAACAGCAAGTTTGAATAAAACCAAAGTAACTCACAGAAATCAGCTGGATTTTAGTTCTCTAGGAAACAGTTCTGGCTCATACATACTTACCTCCTTATCTCCCTGCATATACCAGAGGAAGAGAAACCTCTTTCAAGCTCTTGGGTAAGATGCCTCCAAGAGAAAAGCCTAAGAGAAGGAATAGGAGGACTCAGCAGCAGTAACTAACTGTAGATCTATTTTCTTGGAGATTTCAAATCTTATCAAAGAATTCCAGATAATTCTGGGTTTGCATCTATGCAGTGTGAGCCATCACCACTGTAGTGTAGTTGGAGAGCTTTAGCACTTGCAGAATGAGCTGACAGTGACCCTGGAAAGGGAAGAAGTACTACCATTTGCCCTTCCTTGCTATAAATCCCCTATCACTTCTAGTGTAACTTCTTCCTCCTTCTAGAGGATTCAAAATTCAACCTCCCCTCAATCTATGGGTTTGCAGCTGTGTCATAAAGTGAAATTAGTCAGTACCTCATGCATGAGGCTTCTTTATTTTTTCCAGCTATTCAAAAAAAGACAGCAAATAACGACATTTCCAGCTTTAATTCACTAGAAGTGATGGGCTGCCTTCTGGGGGAGGCACTACCAGCATATTATATGCAAACCTATAATCACTGTTTATTTCACTGATTCCTGAAAGTCATAAAAAAGAAATGAATAGTCAGACACAAATTGATAACCAGTGCCTTTTTAAAATTTATTTCCCCAAAATCTAATTTCATTTCAGGAATGTTGACCTCTCCACTATGCATATGTTCATCTTACAGTTACACTGACGATTATTGAAAGGAAGATGTAGCATGGTAAACTTGGCCTGCAGAGCTATAAAATGCTCCATATAAAAAGTCTGGTTGAACACTCAGCCCAGTGTCAGTTCAGCATTATTCTGTTGGTTTTGCTGGATATGACTGCCCCAGATAGAATTAAAAACTGCTCCCAGTTTTTATGCTTTTTCTTCTTCACTGCATTTGAAATAGCAAACAGAAGTGTTGTGCGTGTCAAAACGTGGCATTAAGCAGCAGCTGGGTGAAAGTGTTATTGATTCAAATGGGAAAAAATTAATTTCAGAAGTTTGCTTTCAGTGTCAATATTGTTCAGTACTCCTCTAAATAAATGCTATAAGCCTGGATACAAGCACCAGATAGCAGGACTGGAATTAAATTAATTGCACAGCTAGTGTTGCATGATGTGTAATCATGTTTTCATATCTATCTTGAGAACTACTAAACAAAAGCTAAATACTTCAACAGGGGCAACCTGTGAAATACCACAGGTTTTAAAATCAAATGTGCTTGCTGTTCCAAAGTCCTCTTCTTTTGTAAGTGCCTGCTGGATCTTTACTCAAGGGCTTTATTGTTCTGGGATCAGAAGGTGAGGGCTTCAGCTCTACAGTGCACAGTTCGTCACCCTTTAGACAAAGGAGTCGTGAAGCAGAGAAGCGGGACACACTGGCATTTCACATGGCACGCTCTGAAGAGCGGAGCACACGCTGGCAGGACTTGAAAGCCCTGAAATACCAACCAGTCACACCAGTTAACTTGGTGAGACCTCCACATACCTGTGGGGTGTGAAAAGGGCCTGGTGCTCATCATTCCACATCAGGATTGAGTTCATCTTATCAAATGGGCCTTTGAGCATAGTGTAAAGTAAATTACCAACTGCAAAAATCATAATGATTTTCCACTTCATTTACTTCAACAGTAGCTACGTAATGTCAATAATTTGAAACATTTAATTAGACACACCACGTGTTTTATGCTCTACTAATTACACAAAATTGTGCTCCGTAATTTTCTTCCCATTGGAACAAACCTTAAGCAGCTGTTAAAACACTAATTGGGCGAATGCTTCCACGCCATGCATTTGGCTCAGTGCCAAGTGCGTTTCTCCAAATGGTGAGCAGGGTTTTTCCAGTGTCCATGATGGAGCCGTAAACGCATGTCAATCTCTGACACAGCACAGGGCCAAGAGTAAACTCCAAACGTTTACTTTGGCCCTCACCTTTGAAAACTAATATAATATATAAAAGGCAACAGTTCAGAAGAATGTTTAATTATACCAGGGTCCTAATTTTCTCTGCTTTCATTTTTACTTCCAAAGAGCAGCTACATTTGACACAAAGCTTGTCATTTACAATCTCCTATGAAATCAACACTTTTTATTACATCAGAGCTGCTTTGCCAATGTTATCTCACAGCATGATCAAATGGAAACCAATGCTGAAATGTGTCACTGAGCCTAGTATGATAAGGCCCTAGAGTTCCTCTCTAGATGATCTTGCTCTAAGCAGTGGGGCTATACTAAATGATCTTCAGAGGCCTCCCCCTTTGAACTGCCGTCATTCTGCGATACTCCAAAATTTTAGGGATACTTTGTCTCTAAAGTGTTTAAAACAGGCATGTGAACCACAGTTACTCATGCATACAGCAGTAAGGAGTATTAATTCCATTATCTTTTTTTGTTTTTTTTTTACAATTTTATGTGAGAAGAGAAATCTGTTTTGATTTTAGGCATCCTTACAAAAGGGGATATAAGTCTTACCTTTGGCAAGTTTTTAGTGATCCAACAGCAGTTAGAATTGAGTCAGTATCTCTAAATTTCTCAGCTGGCTTCATATGGAGTTCTAAGTCTGGATGTAACTCCATTAAAAACAGGTTCTATTTCACAGTGAGAAGTGTGTACAGCCACAGGACTAATCGGGGCACTCTTACATTGGCAGAAGTCAGCAGAGAGGATAGAAATGCCAATCACAGGAATTGTCAGACACTTTTCCTCCTTCAGCAGTCTCCCAGGCCTTGCCTACACATCTCTCAATTGGAATTTTGGTCCTGACTACACCTTTACGATTCCAGCTCTGCTTCAGGTCTTGTGGGCAGGGTTCCTAGAAGAAGAAACTGCCCACACTGGCAATCTTCAGAGAAACATGTTTACACTTTTATTTACATCTGTTCTTTGAAATGAGATGCTAGCAGATGGTACGTAACATTAAAAGCAGGTTTTTCTCTGTCTTTGACACATCTTGACAAATTTCTGTATGTCTCCTGTGTATGATTGCTGCAGCACACAAAAGTATGTTTGTTACGATACAAATCATAGAAGGCTTATAATTTCAGTTAATAACAAGCCTTCCCAAATTCTGTGAACTATATTTCCTTATTTTAATGTTTTCCACTGACTGGTGAATCAACTGACAATGAGTTTTCTAAAACACATTGCACCTGCAGACTTTCTTCTTTCAGGGTTGTATTCCATGTAGAACAATTAGCTAATTACTACTCACATAATAAGTATTAAAAATAATTACATACTTACCCTAAAGGCTGTTTATAAACCAACGCAGTAGCATTCATTGAAAGAAACCCTCCGTTTACAACATCTTGTTTGTGCAAAGCACAAACTCTGAAGAGAAATGAATCACACAGCTTTCTACTAAGATCTGAAGCCTGCCAAAACTTGTGGGACTCTTTCCAAAATACTTCTGGAAAACAGAGAGGGACATGTCTTGGATTTCTTTTCTCGTACTACTATAATCTACCTCAGGTGCACTGTTGCATGTTTCTATTTTTTAACTTACATGTTTTGAAATTAGATCCATCACTAAAAGGGGTGCAGTTTTAATCCACGCACCACATCAACGCAAAGCATAAGAACAGGTTGCTTAAAAACCCTCACAAAACCCATAAAAGATGTTGGATACCTACAGTTTGCATTGATCTTGTGTACCTGTAAAACAAGAGCAAGCATTTTCTTAAGACTATGAAAGAGAAAATAACTAAACAGATTTAGTATCTGGACATAAAACCAGATAGATTTCCTTTTTCTGCCCTGAAAAGAAAAGCATTCTGCCTGGGATTTGGAGTTCCCACTTTAGACCTGTTCCAGTCCATTCTCAGAGTCAGTAATATGCCTGTATGAAGTAGGCAAAGGAAAGTATAGCTGAGGCAGTTAATACAAGACAAATTATTTTCCTTCTTTGAGAGACTAAGGCAGACTGTAAATCACTATCAATAAGTTATACTGAGATTCAATAGAAGAACAAATGGAAGGTGCACTAAATGTATCTGGGAATATAATTTCAGGCATTTTTACTACACAAACTGGCCTATAATTTCCTGTTTTTCCTAGTAATTAAGATGTCATTAAGTCTCACCATTATATCAAATCCCAACAGAGTTCCCTCTGTGATCTCTTAATTTTACAAATTGGAGTATCATATCTAGTATTTATTTTTCCCCCACTGCAGGATAAAACAGAATTATTGAATCATCAAATGCACTGGGTTTGAATGGACCTTTAAAGGTTATCACTGCAGTGAGCAGGGACATCTTTAACTAGACCAAGTTGCTGAGAGCCCAGTCCAACTTAACCAAGATGAGCCTGAACCAATTGGGCAACCTGTTCCAGTGTTTCATCACACTAATTATAAAAGCTTTTTTCCTTATATCCAGTCTAACCCTACCTTCTTTTAGTTTAAAACCAAAACATCTCCATCCTTAGAGCAACTGTAGTAGGCTTACGTAGGAAAATGTTATCTGAACATGATGATTAGTGCTCAAACACCATTACTGCAGGACAGTTAATGATAGACCTTTCTTTGTGCTGTTACACATAACAATATAAGTCTTAATTTCATAAACAAGTCAGGCAGTCTCATACCTGTTGAAGGGGAAAATTAATCTACATTGCATTTCTGATAAATAAGATGGACATTTGATGTATATCTGGAAACTTAAATTAGTAAATAAAAGCTACCATGTTTTCCAGACTCTGTTGTATGTGCATGTGTTTAATGTGCTGGTGGATGTTACACAGACATGCAGTTTAAGTCTAAGTTTAATGGCATAATTAGAGAAACAACGAAACATCACACCCAAACCAAAGACGAATACTAGATATGATTTCTTCTGTATCTGTCACTAGAGAACAGCTACATATCCACGGTAAAAACACATCATCCAAGCTAGCACAAGTTTTTAATTCTAGCTTTTGCACGCTTAAGTGTTCTTACAGAAAATGTTAGTGGAATTCGCACTACTGTTGAACAACTACAGTGTACACACAGTGCTCTCTTCTGTAGCCAGTCCCTCCATAAACTAATGGATTGTAACTCACAGCAAGACTCTAGTATGTCTTTTCAGCATTCTCACTGCACACCATCTGAAGATGTGTTTTAGATCACAGTGGATCAATTCCCAAGGTCCCTTCCAACCTGAACAATTCTATGATCAGGTGGCCGTAACCTCAGTATCTTTCAAATGTAACTAATTTCCTAATTCTTCCATTTTACTGCTGGAGACTGCTGCATCCACCTACCTCAGCCTGAATAATTCAATGGTTTCCTTATTATGCACAGTGTGCAGCCGAGTACAAGGGCTACACAGTAACTTTCCCTTTTCAGCTACCATATTTACTTTATGGAAACTTCCTTTATTGGCCACATTCAACTTCTTAGAAATATGTTCGTTTCAATAAAAATTATTCATTATTTTATGGAAGTTTAAGGTCAATGACCCAATGCTATAAATCATTAAAAATATTTTTCTCATAGAATCGTATGTTGCTTTTTTTCTCAGAAGCAGAGAAAGCATCTTACTATAAACAGCTACATTTTTGCCCACATGAAAAATTTTGTATTAAAAATACACTAAATGAAGGACAGATGTTTAAAACAGTGGACCTACAATGAAGTATTAAATATTGCTGGCACAGTGAGTCCTTTGGTACAGTTTAGTCTCTTTTTGCAATAGGCATGTTTTCACAGCTGTAAAAGCACCAGAAATTACTGTCTTTGCTCCAATATTAATATAGAAATCAATGAAAAAATACAGCAGACTGCTGAACAGATTAACCTATTGTTAATACATTCTATTATGAAAACAATTTTATTTTACAAAATAATATTAAATTCAAATATTTGTAAGTTGTTCAAGAGGAATAACGTCACTTTGAAGAGTACATGGATTGTCAGTGTGAAACCAAACAACTGAGTGCTGAGTCTGCAGTGCTAGGATTAAAGCCCTTTCCCACAGGTACAGGTAGATGTCTTACAGCTATGGGAGTGAGACAGGGTATGGAAAAACAGATTTATGATGCAGTATATTTTTGTATTAATACATGTTGAACATGAATATGAAGGGCAAAGTGATTACACACACAACAGAATGATATTAAATCTGCAAACCCTGGTCTAGTAACTGCAGGGATGAACTTGACAAATTTATAACCATAGTAAGGCTTGCTCACCACTGCACATTAATCTGGTGTTCCCACAGGAGAAAAGCAAGAGCTCATACCATGATTACTTCATTTTGGATCTCCTGCTACATTAAAGGTTTAATTTCTCTATGCCAGTCTGGTGGCTTAAAGTTCCAAAGTCAAATATAACAAGTTCATGCTACTGGCCAAATTTTGTCTGAGCCTGTGCTCCATTTACTTGAGCACTAAGCAAGCTGTGACAATCATAATCGTGATGAAGCGATGCCTACTTAAGTTTGCAACCTGTCTGGAATAATAATATGAGATGTCAGCAGCTCGATTTAATTTCATGGGTCCTGCTTCAAATATCAATCATGAAAATCTTTTACTATTCCAAGCAATAAGGGGAGGAAATGCTAAAAAAATCTACAGCTGCTGTTACATGAAGTGTGAAGGACTAGCTTGGGCTTTCGAAGGAAAAAATGGGTCTGTTGAATGTGTAGGTATACAATAATCTTTGTTCAAGTTCTGATGGGGATGGGTTTGGCTGCTCAGGAAAAACAAACCTCCAAGATCTAGAAATGCTGTCTTTAAAGCTGGCAAATCTAGAAGAAAGGATGAAACAAGACAGAATATATGAAGGGCACTACACACTGGCCAGGAACAGTGCGTCCAGTAGGACTACAGAGGTGACTGTCATCCCACAATCAGCACGAGTGAGGCCTCATCAGTTCAGTTTTGGGTACTGCAATACAAGAAGGACATTGAGGTGCTGGAGCATGTCAAAGAAGAGCAATGAGGCTAGTGAAGGGCATGGAGGACAGGACTTACCAGGAGCAGCAGAGGGAACTCAGGTTGTTTAGTCTAGAGAAAAGGAGGTTGAGGAGAGACCACATTGCTCTTTAAACTACCTGAAAGAAGGTTGTAGAGTGATGGGGTTTGGTCTCTTTTCCCAAGTCATTAGTAAAAGAACAAGAGGAAAGGCCTCAAGTTGCAGCAGAAGAGGTTTAGATTGGACATCATGAAAAATTTCTTCACTAAATGAGTGCTCAAGTATTGGAAGAGGCTGCCCAGGGAGGTGGTGTAGTTACTGTCTAAAAACATGTAGATGTGGTCCTAGTGAAGACAGTTTAGTGGGCATGGTTGCACTGGTCTGACAGTTGGACTTGATAATCTTGGAGGTCTCTTCCAACATTAATGATTCTATGACACACAGTAATAGAAACGAAGCCTCATATGGCTTATGTCCGAACAGCAAAACTCCTACTCAGTCAACAAGTCCTTCAGATTGGAGACATTTTCTTGAAAGGAACGAAACAAATATTTCTACTCTCTCCTTGAAGCCCTCGAAACCAAAAAACCCCAAAATCTCATACACAGAGAAAGAAAGCTGAAGATGTCAACATCCCCAAACACAATTCTCATCCTCTAGAAAGTCTATCTTGAGCAGGTCTTTTCTGAGTAGGTCCTACCCAACTGTGAACCCAAAGAATCAAGTTTAAACCCTGGGCTGTAACTAAGCAATTCCTGCCTTGAAGCAATGCCCAGTGCAGTGCCGGAAGTCAAACAGCACAAAGAGTGCTTGCAGGCAATGGTAGGATAGTGGGAATGTCCTACATGGAGCTCTACCAACCTGGCCAGACTTTCCACAGGCATGGGTTCCCAGCTGTGCATACCTGGGGACATAGAGGCAGAAAATAACAGTGCTTTCACAGTGGCCAGCACAGCTCAGCACATAAGGAAACACAGAGCCCTCACTTCTGGTTGGACAAAAGAACCTCAGGGGCTATAAAATATGGAGAGAAAGAGCAAAGTGGGGGGTGGAGAGTAACAACAATCTTCAAGTAGAAAAAAAGGATGAATTCATTGAATAAATTATTTACTGGAATTATTCACTTAGCTTCCATTACAATCTATCCATTCTATCCACCATCTACATTAAAGTATAATAAAATCTCCTATTATAAGTTGGCTTCATGCCTGCTGATTTAAAATTATTTATTTATTCAGAAAACAAAAGTCTGATGCTGTGCAACCTTCCACAGGATTTAGACGGGTACACCTGGAGATCCCCAAAAGACTTAATTTTTTAAGAAACTCATTGCTTTTCTGAAGCAGAGAGAGGAGAGTGAACGTATTATATTTAAATTGCTACCAGACATTTTGGACAACATGAAAAAGGCCCACAATATCGGAATAATCTTAAAACAAAAATATCCTGCTGCTTTCCTGAAGAGTTTGGCATACATTCTGTGCTGAATACTCAAGCAGAGCTCTGAGAATATACACACTCTCTCCATCCTTCAGCCATCAGGTCTCTTTACTGAGCAGATGTTTTAGGATTGTTCTGAATGAAAAATAACTTGTTCCACTTTACTTGATCATCTTTGACATTCACAAAGGGCTGAGCTTGAAAATTAATTACACTAAGATGCAGAAAAAGAAAAAATACCTCAAGGTTTGGTTTTTTTTAATGTAAAATACATAAATAAGATTGGTTTTCACAGCAACACAGAATGATTTTTTGTTAGGAATCCCAAAATGCTCTGGGATAAAATGAGTACCCCAATGTCTAGTTATGTTGACAGAGCAGGGGAAGCTACAATTAAGACAAGGGTTTGCAAATGGGAGAACATTGCTCCCCTCATTCCCATACTCCTGCAGCCCCTATGCTTATAACCTGAATGGGTCAGACCCACTCTGTATTTTAATTCTATGTACACTGTAAGTTTTACAGCTACCTTGCCTTCAATGCAGCATGTATCATATTATGGAGGAAAAGCAGAAATAAACAAGGGAAAAGGTGAGCAAAACTGACTTTTCTATATTTTAGCAGCACTCTATGAGCCAGCTCTACAAAGCAAGAGGTAAATAAGGCCTTACAGGTCTGTTTTACTAGGGGTTGCTGTTGGAACAGCCAGATGTGAGCCAACTTCTACCCATGTGGACCATTTTGAAGGTACAAGTTAAACCAGCTGTCTGTTTTAAATAGGATGGATTTCTTCTGCCACTGGCAAAAGATTAAGGACAAGAAAAATAATCAGAAAATATCTATGCAGAACTCTGCTCTAAGTTCATGTACACATTTCAAGAACTTGAGTGTGCCTTGGACACAGCTACTTCAAATCTTTCATGATCTAAGAATCCAATTTTAAATCTGTATCTCAGGAAAACCACTAGAGATCATACCAGTAAGAGAAAAACCAATGTGTCCTTTCTCTCTCACTCCTTACAGAAGTAGTACAAGGGTTTATTAGAAGAATCAATGCATTTTTCTAACTGCTTTTGTAATCCTGAAAACATGCTAGCACTACTTTCTTGTAGTTTCACTGCTGATGTCTACTACTATTAAAGGGTAAGCATATACTTAAAAACTATAATTCACTTAGCTAGTTACCAGAGCCAGTATTATGTGAATAGGCTTTGACATGTCTATGTTCCTAACCCATCAGAAAACAATTTATGGAATCTAATAAATTTAAAATTAATTGTCTCCAGCAATGATGTATTTCACAATAAATGCATGCTCTTTGATCTCAACTGACTGTGCAATGTTCTAATTAATTTTTAGACAGAACTTTGCTATTGCCCCTTAAACAGATTTTATTCACAAGACTAAGCAGTCAGCATTTTCAGCTGTGCCTTTGTCTTTTCACCTTCCTACCAAGTTAAAAATTCACAGAATTCTAGTATTTATAGCATAGCTTTCTATATATGTGCCATTTCACTTTATGGAAGCAAAGACCTGTATTTCTCCTTTGCTTTCTTGACCCTAACAGACATATAATAGAAAGAAATACATTCAGATAGCTTAAGGCCTTACTTCCAAACTGAATGCTGTGGACATTAATCCCATTCCAGCACTCAATTACTTTCTTGACCAGTGAAAAGTACTGGAGTCACTCAATCACTCTCTTTCCACAATCTTTGCAGACATGAATAATTTGATAATGCTGTTTGAAACGGCAGGGTAGCTGGTATGGAGTAGCATTTTGGCTCCAATTCCAGTGGGCTGCTGTAACTTCCCATACGTGAGTGCATCTTTGTCAATCATTGATCAGGAACTTGGGTAAAACACCCACCAATGCAATATCAAATCTCTATTTCAGATCAGATAGTGTATGCACAGGCTGTTTTATGCAACTGATGTGTAGATTCTGGCATCAGATTCAGGGAAAGAAGACAATGGTAAGGATGGTTAGAAAGCATTAGTCTGGGGAGAAAATTAAAGGACGAACAAGGAGGTTGGACACTGACACTATTTACCACCTGCCACTGGAGCTACAGTCTGCTCAATTGTGAGTCTAATACATAATTATAAATTCTAATTTATAAGAAAGAAAATTAACTAATAAGAAAATTAACTCTTAATGAAATACCCTGTCTTTACACATTCCTGTAGAGAGTTGTAAGGGCCTTTGCATGCTCTTGTATAGCACCATCCTTGCCCTTGCTTAAAACTCGTAAAGTCTTCACATCTGCCTACCATAAAGCTCTAAAGTGCAACACAATGTATAAAAGATGCCCAAGTATGTTTTTGTACATACATACACACACGTATGTATGCTCAGAAAAGCTAAAAAAAAAGAAACAACGCAACAAACCAAATGTTTGAGGAAATGATAAAAGCATCCCATAAATTCCCAATGAATTCTCAGTGAGAAAGAGCACAGGAAATTTAGCCTCAACATCAGGCATTGCTGCACAACACAAAATTCTTGTTGCATACCATGTGGGCTAGAGAAACCACGAAAGTTGACAGAGTATCTTTTTAAGAAAAGGTCAGAAAAGTGTCTTTCTAGAGTCTCCTAAGTATCTAAGGCTCCTGTCATGGGACAGAGCTGTAGGTCGAGTCACCCTTAGAGATTTTTTTCAGAATTTTCCTATTACTCCATAAGAATTAGAGTTATAAGGATTTTTAAAGTGGTATTTTATAGTCACTCTTTGCTCTGTGGAGGAACTCTGCATGAAGCTATCTTATACTTTGATACTGTCTTCCTGCAGACTGATACTGCTGTGAATCAGAAGCAGAACATACAGAAAGTAAATGAAACTCTTGGATTATGGAGTGAGGATTTTTTTAATTTTTTTGCATATAAAGACCATACAAGACCTTTTATGTTAAATCTTCAAAAATTAAAATAAATTATGTAATATAGACAGGAAGTCAGTGCAATGGGAACCAAATGGGAGTAATAGGACCCAGGTGGTTGGAATTGGTACAAAAACCCACATAGATGGCCACAGACAGCACAAATTGGAGTCTGGACATGATTATAACTTTAAATTTCCAAAGGAACAAATAGCTGAAAACTGTTAACTGTATCAATTCAAACATCTTGGTATCTTACCACTCAGGAATAGGGAGGGAAGGAGGAGTGTGTACTTTACTTAGCTAACACAGCCTGATGCATTCATGCTGAAAATACAGAATATTAATGAATATATCAGTACAGAGCATCATATGCGTATAAATTAAACTCTTGATTAGGATGACACCTGAACATAAGTGAGGTGGCTCTTTCCCCCAGACAAGATGAAATTTACTTTAAATTTGAGACAACAGTCAGCCATGCTTAAAAGTCACAGGACAAAACTGCCCCAGTTTAGCAGAATTAATAATAATAAGCAGAATCAGAAGCGGTTAATTATATTCAGTACATAAGCTGCCAGGACCAATACACTTAAGCTTTACTAATAGAGTATAATACAGAAACCCCTTCACTTACTAATCTTGTTTATTTCAAGGCAAAGGATTAACATCCCTGTGCAAAAAACCAGGCCATGTACAAAGCACACCTGAGTGATGAACAACGCTCTCTTGGATCAAAAATAAACACATTTAAGAAGTTTTTCATTAAGAGAAAAAATATCAACAACATGGTACAAAATGGCAAAGATTAGCCCAAGAGAAAAAAACAAAAAGGATGCCTGGCACTGGATCTATAAGGATAATAGCACTCAAGAACAAGAGATGTTGTGAGCCCTGGCTAGTCAGGGAACCAAAAACCCAAGCACAGCACTTTGTAGATTTGCATTATATAAATGTGCCCAGCGAAACACTTGTCACAAGGACACTGCACTGGTGTTAGCACTCGTCTGCTGCCACGGAAATACTGAGAAACTGCACCCCATTTTTCTTGTTGCATTTAATAAAGCAATGGGTTTGCTTGGCCCTCTGGGATTCAGTGATAGCTGAAATTTGCTTTGGAACATTTTAGGGGGAGAAAATAATTTTTTTGACAGAGGAGGAAATGAGAGAGGGAAGACGTTGCTGCTGTACATGATGGTCCAGTCTGAAATCTCTAGAAACATTTTATGAGTATATGTCCATGTTGTGCACTGGTGAAATATCATTTTGGCATCAGCAAACTAGTGTAGCTCTACCAAAAAGCAACAAACCACGTCACGTGGTTCATTGGTAAAGTCCCAAGTAATAAGGAATTTTTAATTTATTCAAATCTAAATGTCAAAAGAAACAGGTGTCAAGACGTGTTATTTTCTCCTACTTGGATGATGCATGACCCAAGAACAAAAAGATTCAAAGCACATATTACCAATAATGCATAGTTTTAGGGCTTACTGTTTTCCACTCTAGGTCTGACCATTCTTTTTGGGTATAATTTATTATTAGTTAATCTTCTAGCCTCCTTTTTTTTTTAAAATAAGAACCAGAACCTTCATGACAGGCAGTATAAAAATAAACAAAAACCCAGAAAGGAAGAGNATTCAAAGCACATATTACCAATAATGCATAGTTTTAGGGCTTACTGTTTTCCACTCTAGGTCTGACCATTCTTTTGGGTATAATTCATTATTAGTTAATCTTCTAGCCTCCTTTTCTTTTTTTTTAAATAAGAACCGGAACCTTCATGACAGCCAGTATAAAAATAAACAAAAACCCAGAAAGGAAGAGTAAGGAAGTGATCAGAAATTTGTAGAACCATACAGAATGTAAATAACTAAAGAACCAAGCTCTGTGGATGTTAAAAGCAAACAGAAGCAAAAGTCGCTGTTTCAATATGGCACCAAAGATCAAAACCCAGGGCAAACAACATCAGGTTGACCTTTAATCTAAAGACAGATGATGTACAGGACTTCTTTTCTTTCATTTTTATTAGAAGGCTAAAAATATGAAATGTCAAACTTCTGCAAAACAGAAGAATGGATTAGATCAATTCATAAACCACTAAATACATCAATATTGCGGATAAATAACATCAATCTAAGTTTGGTGCCAGTAACCACTCAATGTATCTGATGGTAAACAGCCTAGAAGAGGTGGCTGGCAGTAAGAGAACAGATGTAAGTAAATTCCATGTGAAAAAGAAATTAAAGACATCTGGCAAGGACACAAATGGTTTGTTGGCTGACGTCAACCATGGGAAAGCTTCCAGTATATCAACTCTGCGCTTGCCGACAGGTGTTGCCGCAATTATTCAGAACAATTAGAGGTGATATTTCCAAAAGCATGGAGATGACAGGGCCAATAAATAGGGCAAGCAGGACACTGTCAACAACTGAAATGTATTTCTCATAAATCCTTTGATGGCCTGTGCAGCAAAGTATTTTAAAGCCAGCCACCAGGGCCTCAAATTTTACCAGTTGTACCCCTGTGAAACAATAACCTTGTCCTTGACCAACATCTCTGAAAATATGTGAAATGATCCAATTTCTAAGGTATCTACTACAGAGTAGAATCTGACCTTGACAAAGAGAAATATAATCTAGAGAGGATAAGCCTGCTAAGATTTTCAGATACCACATATTCGAGTGTTTTTCTTTTCAATAAACATGAACTTGTGCCGATGCGGAAGTTCAGTATTAACTAAATTGATTAGTCTCACTACACTTTTCCTTTTCTCTTTTCCTTTGCAGGATATTTCCAGTACTAGTATTATAAGAAAGCATCAACCTGAGCTATAATGTTTACATATCAGGTTTTCCAAGATACTTTGAGTATGACTATACATACAAAATCCTCCAATTGGGCATACAGACTAGAATGACTTTACAGACCAACACCAAACACAGCAAACTTCTGCAAAAGTTTGCAGAATCCTATTGTGTCTCCTTTCTTCTCATTAACAAACTGCATCATGCACACACAACGGTTTTTAAGGAATATTCTCAAAATTATGTCTACCTCATGATACGCTCTCCACCCTGATTGAAATGGCATTCTTAATTCTCTCATGCTTTAAAAAGAATCAGAGCTTGATTTTTTAAACCATTCATCATTTTTACTATCTTGAACTCTAGATAAGAAATAGTCTATTAAAGAACCCAAACTGAACATGATGACTTGAATAATTTTGAAGCTTTACATTACTTCCCAGATAAAGTAACCAAGGAGTGCAGTGGCTTCTTCACACTGAACTGTATCATCCCTTGATTTGTTGTTTTGCTGTTGGAATTTTAGTGTTGACTTCAGTGGACTCTATGCCACAAGCAACACCCTCTGTCATTCATATCATGCCCTGCACTTTGTGAAAAACTTGGACTGGAAAGAGATATCAACTCTTGCTTAGAGTTAGTGAGGTAGACTAATGCCCCAAAGCAGATGCACCTGCTGATTTCTACATTGTATTAATGGGAATGTCATCTAGGTGCCTGGCCTCCAGACCAAGAGTCAGTCCCTCCTCCCAGGCTCACTTCAGGGAGGAAGGCTCACTTCACTCAGTACAGGTGGAGTAACCTTACTGCAGTTCATTTTTCTTTTTTATAATTCATTTCCAAATATTCAGATACTTAGAGCTGAAAGTTAATTACATGTTCAAGACACTAACTTTGAGATTAAATTGAACCAATTACTTGTGTGCCCAGAATAAGTTACTTAACACACTCTTAGCTTTCATCTTAAAAACATGCACATTGATGTGTCCCTCCAGCAAAGCAGCATTAATGGAGACTTTCAAAATCTTCTCCGGATGCAAATTGCTATCTAAATGGTAGGTAGTAATTTATTCTAAAGAGCTCTGAGGGTGGAGAAAGTTAAGATGCTGCTAGCTGACAGAAATATTAAAAAATCTCCATAAGAGAAATAAGACCTGGTAGTGCAAGTATAGGATGAAAAGCAGTTTAGCAGAAGTGACATGATGAGATGAAGTATTTGTCTTACAATGACTCCAAAGTACATTTTCTCAACTACAGGTTTAAGTCAAGACAAAACAATAAGAAAACTAGTTGTTGTACCAGCTGGCTTTACAGAGCACACCTGCAGCCTGACCTGAAGTCACACTGCCTGCTCTCTAGCTCATATCAGAAAGACACTAACTGTTTTATTGATGGTCAACAAATAGAACAGAATCCAGCTCCTTTTCTCATACTGCTATAGATCCAATAAAAGTAAAAAGTCATCAGCATTTATTTTTGAACTAAGGAAAGCAGATATATCTTGGAAGAGAGTCAGATTTTGGATCTCTGGGAAGGATGATGCATTTGTACACAGTAATTTTCTGACCATATATGCACTTGACAAAGTTACCCTACCCCACAGCATCTTGGCTGGACTTGTTCAAAACTGGGAAAGTGACTTCATTTTAAATAGCATCCCTTTCCAGCCACGTCCAGCAGGTAATGTGATTTCCTTCTCCCAAACTATTGAAAAGGGCTACAAAAAACCTCTTTGCAAAAGTCTTGCACCATTTAGAGTCTGGCTGAGACAAGGCAGCACTGAGCAAACACATTATCATGCTAAGAAAAAATGAAATTAAAGCTACTCTGAAACCTGGATTGACCCTGTGTACTACGTGTGGAGGAGGCAAGCAGTGTGGAGAAGGAAAAAGAGATGAACATCAGCTGGTGCCTACCATCCCGGCTCTTAACAGCACAGGATAGCTAAAGGCCACAGGTCTACAGGCCTACTGTAGCAACTACAGCTGTGACACTATGCATGCACAAAACTCTACTAGAGATGCACATGGCAGCACAAGAAGAAAGGAATTATCCTGAGTGAAAAATATCCCAAGTGAAGGGGGATAGAATCTCTCCTCACTCACTCCACCAAGGAGCCCCTGATGCCTAAACCTCAGGGCTGCAAAGGGCTGTCCTCTGACTGCTCCTACCACAGGCCAGTGCCCCAATTAGTGGGCTACAAGAGTGCCAGCAAAACAGGCTTCCTCCAAGCCAAAGTGACAGCGGGGCTCTAAATGAAAGCCGGACAGCACACCTCCAGAACAACCTGGGCCAGGTTTCAGCCTCCACATTCACAGTTCACACAGTATTAGAAAAAAAGAGTGTTTTTGCACACCAAAACAAGGAAATTAATTAGCAAGAGAAAGGTTTACAAACTCCACAATTAACAGGTCCTGCATTACTGATTACCTAACCAAACTAGACATCCAGTTGGTAATGGGATTTATTGGAGAGGAAAAGGCACTCTATAGACCTTGAGAGGTTTTAGCAGAACTGCATGTCCCAGATCATGCTGCATCCTCCTGCCTTCATCATGTCATTGAGAAGCTCAATTTGCCAGCAGGGTTCTGACAATTAACACTAAGATACATTTCAAGGTTAGTAGGTAAAACTCTTGCTGAAGTCATGACGAGCCATTGTAGTGAGGAAGAGAAGTTGCAGTGGAGGAAAGGGTTGGAGTTTTGTTTTGTTTAGCAAATGGCATAGCCTTTTTCAATTACCACCCTTCATTTTACCTTGACTTGAAGTATTAAATACTTCATGTGGACCTGTGACTTCTGAAACTAAGTAGAAACACATTGCTGTGAAGCTGAAGGATATTATTTATGGCTTAGAGGGAAAAGTGAATGGTCTACTAAACTGTCTAAGTACTGATATGTAATTTTCCAACTCAAAGCACTGGGACAATGTGCTTGTTAATTAAAAATCACACTTAACACTTATGCTTTCTGAGATGGGATGAAATACAGTAAGTAACTACGGTTCCCTGGCTTATTTTAATTTTTACAGAACCCATGGTCCCACTTCAGTGCCCTGGCACATTATGTAAATTATAAATAAAGGGTATGCTGACCTTAAAAGAGAGATTTCAAGCATACGGCCTCTGGACCAAGTAACAATGTTGGCTGCAAATGATTAAGAAAAAGCCAAATGCTTTGTCCTCTGCAATGGGAAAGGCATCTTTGAGTGCCAGTTTGACATAGGAAGTATCAGACTGAAGACTTTCAGTTTGTGTATTAGAAAACAGACTAGTTGCCTGGTTCTTCTTCTGCATGGTCACTGTTTAAAGCACTATTTTGTGGAGGTCATTCATGCTAAAATCTGCCCATATTATGCCAATATGATGGACAAAATCAAAACTAAGCAGCTCCAGTTCTTTTCCTAAACCATTCTTTATTCTATAAAGTCAAGCAGGGTTTGTGCTTTTGTAACTCCTAAAGTATGAGAATATGCATCTAAACTAGATTTTATATGTCTGGAGCTACCAATACTGAGTAGTGTAACTTCAAACCACAGTGAAGTGTTAGCAATGACAATATTTTTTTTACACAAATATTAAACATTACAAAGAAATTAGAATCAGCAGTAGACTGAGAAATCACTTCCATTGTTTAAAGGCTGAAAAGCTTGATTCTTCATTTGTTACAAGTACTCACATATCACGTTACAGACAAAGAACAACCTGAATGCACTGTTCACACTACAAATGCCACTTCTAAAACATTAACATAGAATTCTATCCATTCTTAGTCTCCCTAAAAGAGCACTGTTTAAGCAAGTATGTGTTGCTCAAATAAGGCCAGACTTCCTGCGTGCAGGAAAAAAGATAAAGGTCAGTGATCAAGGTACTCGATGCCCATAAATACAGTTTTCTATAAACACCTACAGTTTAACGTGCGCCTGCTCTCAAGCTAAGCAGCATTTCCTTTGGACAGCAAAACCACTCTCATGGTTATCTAAAGATAACGTTATAAATTCATTATGGCTGGAAAGGACCTCCAGGATCATCAAGTTCAATCTTCATCCCAACACTTCCCTAACTTGTTAGACCATGGCCTCAAGTGCACTAACACCTTCAGTGATTCTACAACCTCTCTGGTCAACGTGTTCCAGTGCCCAACCATTCTCTCAGTAAAGAATTTCATCTTAATATCCAATCTAAGCCTTCCCTGACACAACTTTAGGCCATTTCCTTTCATCCTAAGATTAGTAATTTGGGGGAAGAGACCAGCACCAGTCTTACTACTTAGCCTTTTTATGAGGGCATAACCAAATGGATAGATGATGGCAGAGCAGTGGATGTGGTCTATCTTGACTTCAGTAAGGCATTTGACACAGTCTCACATAGCATCCTTGTGTCCAAACTGAGACAGTGTGGACTGGAAGATTGGTTAGTGAGGTGGATTGTGAACTGGCTGTAGGACAGAAGCCAGAGAGTAGTGGTTAATGGAACAGAGTCTAGTTGGAGGCCTGTATCTAGTGGAGTTCCCAAAGGATTGGTACTGGGACCAGTCCTCTTCAATCTATTCATTAATGACTTGGATGAGGGATTAGGTTGCACTGTCAGCAAATTTGCTGATGACTCAAAGCTGGGTGGTGTCATTGACACCCCAGAAGACTGTGCTGTCATTCAGCGAGACCTGGACAGGCTAGAGAGCTGGGCTGAGAGAAACTTAATGAGGTACAACAAGAAAAAGTGTAGAGTCTTGCATCTGGGCAAGAACAACCCCAGGTACCAGTATAGGTTGGGGACTGACCTGTGGGACAGCAGTGTAGAAGAAAGGGACCTAGGGGTCCTAGTGGAGAGTAGGATCACAATGAGCCAGCAATGTGCTCTTATGGCCAAGAGGGCCAACAGCATTCTGGCGGGGAATCAGAAGGGGTGTGGTTAGCAGATTGAGAGAGGTTCTTCTCCACCTCTACTCTGTACTAGTGAGACCACATCTGGAGTGTTGTGTCCAGTTCTGGGTCTTTCAGTTCTACAAGGACACAGAGCTGCTGGAGGGTGTCCAGCATAGAACAACAAAGATGATGAAGGAAGTAGAACACCTCACTTATGAGGAAAGGCTGAGGGAGCTGGGTCTCTTTAGCTTGGCAAACAGGAGGCTAAGGTGTGACCTCATTAATGTCTATAAATATGTGAGGGGTAGAAGTCAGGAGCATGGAACCAGCCTCTTCTCAATGTCATCTGGTGATAGGACAAGGGGCAATGGGTGCAAGCGGGAACAGAGGAGGTTCCATATCAATATCAGAAGGAACTTCTTCACAGGGAGGGTAATGGACATTGGAACAGGCTGCCCAGGGGGGTTGTGGAGACTCCTTCTCTGCAGATGTTCAAAACCCTCCTGGATGTGTTCCTGTGCCGCTTGGTCTAGGTGATCCTGTTGTGGCAGGGGGATTGGACTAGATGATCTTTCGAGGTCCATTCCAATCTTTAATGATTCTGTGAAAAGTTGCAATAAGGAGGGTTTTCAGGTTTGAAAAAAACCCAACAAACCGTTCAAGGTGAAAGGAATAGAAATAGTGAAATGAACTCTGGGATAGATGGGAGCCAAAGAGAAGCTTACTTGAATGTAGAAAAAGCACTGACTCCCAAAACATGAGTAGTTTTCTCTGGTTGCATAAGTGCAATTTGCTTTTATAATTTGCTTCAAAGTTTGTTACAAAACCTGAAAAGTTCTTGAAGCCAGCATCAGCAAGCTATGGCAATGAGAAGATAAAGATGCCACTCTTATGACACTGAAAAGTCTGATAATTGAGGCAACTCTGGCATCAGAAGTGAATTTAAACT
Organism: Upupa epops; assembly: GCA_013397515.1. Taxonomy (NCBI): domain Eukaryota; kingdom Metazoa; phylum Chordata; class Aves; order Bucerotiformes; family Upupidae; genus Upupa; species Upupa epops. Next base: position 171,165 of record VZRI01005348.1, read on the forward strand.
CATTTTCTCATCTTTTTTTTAAAGAACAAAATGATGCACAGGAAACCAACCTGAAAACAACAAAAATTACTACAATGTATACTACTAGAATCCAGCTTTCCCAAGATGAAGCCTGACTGGGAGTTGTCTTAGCTTGTATGGCCAAAGAATCTGATGGAAAGGAGTATTTTTTTAAAAATTGTGAGATTCTAGTCTTCAATCTGTTGAATACAAGTTCTTTCAAAAGTTCTTCCCCAGAAATCACACAAAGAAAGAGAGAATATTATTCCAGAATAACTAATACCCTACTCTAATGATAGAATTTACACACAAAAATTAGAATCTCTTAAGACAGAATGAATCAATAGCGCAGACATTAGAAGAGTAGCTTGCAATATGGAAGGACCCAGGTCTGAGATCACAAGGCCAGTAAGATGGAGTAATACAATGAATTTCAAGCTCCAGAATGATTAAAAGGGCAGGCTGGCTTTTGCCATAAAAAAACCCCCACACATAACCCACACCCAACCCCAAACACAACATGGTAATGACTAGACAGAGCCATGCCCACTAATACATTTCTGTGACTTTGCTCCTGCTCCCGTTGGTAATGGGGGGAGAGGGACATAATTTTAAATTTTAAAAAGTTATTCCCACTTGTCCTTTCCTGCAAAACCTTCCTAGCCATCGGTTTCATAAAACGTTTGGAAGACAATTTCAGCTTAGTCAGATGGAGACTTCACTCTGAATAGGTAAACATGTACAGCCCTCCTGTGCAATGCTGACCAGAGTTCGAAAGTTTCAGCATTAACCCCTACAACACACAATGGTGTTACAATTCCTACAAGTGCAGAAGAGGCAGTGTGTGACTTTTCTCACCCCAGCTGCAGCAGGTAATTGGAGTTTCCATGGATAATCCCAGCAATCAGAGAGAAAACCTCTGCCTCGAAGGTGACCCATTATGACAGAGTTCACTGATCAGTAGGTTAACATGCCATTAAAGCCTCTCTCTGTGTGGCTTAAGAAGGGTCAAGAAAACTCCATCACAAAGAATAAGAATACCTAGAGAGCTCATATGTGGTGATATCAAGATCTTCATGAACAGGTCAAATTCAGCTCAGAGGCTATGCTCATCCCTGGGGCAAGAAGAGCATTATCTGCCATTCTGACATTACTCTCCAAAACGTACCCAAGAGTCAAATATGCAAAATAGAAAAAGTTTTACTAGTTTATATGGGAAAGCAAACAACCTACCTCATTTTAAAGTTAAGTGGGTAACACACTGATCAGTTAGTCCACAACACTGTACACACTTGCAGTTTATTGTCCCTGGTTGAAAAGAAGAAACCTTTATTTACCTGTTACCAATAGGTAAGACACATCAATGCAGAATAATAAAGGTTTTTAAATGGTATTAAAACACATAGTAGAATACAACAGCAGTAAAAACTGTCAAGGCTGTAATCATCTACAATGAAAATCTGAGAATGTGGACTAATGCCTAGCAATCTACTGTGTCAAAGTACAACACGCCAAGTCCTTTTTCCAACTGTACTTTCTCTGACTTCTTATTCGCAGCTTTTTGTCCACAATACTAGACAAAGGATCATTCCTATCACCTTCAAACAGAAGCACAGATAAATTTGGGAGAGGAAGAGAGAAAATACAGGTTTCAGCTTGCATTTATAATTTGTCAACAAACCTCAAAGAGATGTGACAGTGCTGTCCTCCACAATTCAGTGGTTAAGAGGCAGTTGATACTTTTTTTTTTATTTTTTCAGTGCCCACATACTGGAATAGCTTCATCAGAAGAGAATTTTCCTGCACATTACTTTTACTGTTAATTGTCTATATAACATATATTTCTGTCTCATCTGTTACATTTCCCAAAGTAGTTTCTGAATGTTTACTGTGTTTGCAATAACCAGTGTTCTACCAAAAGTGATACACACAAGGAATAATTACCACCATGATGCTAAATACAAGGTGCTTAAATAAAAAAATAAAAAAAATATCTTGGTTACAGGTTCACATATAGATTGATTTTCTTATCTAGAAACCACCACTGTTTTTATCCTTTACATGCTAAGTCTTAAACCAGTGCTTATGTTATGTACACTATGTATGCAAACATTGCCATTAACAAGTAAAGCTAAAGCTTACGTGATCCCTATCTTTCATTTCTTTTTATTTTTTAGTTTGAATCTCCAGCTCAAAGTTATTTTAATACACTTTTGTTTTCAACATGCATTCAGCATGCATCTAACACCCTCTGGAGTTGCAAGCTGCTCTCCCTCACACCCACCAATGTCTTCTGAAGTCTGCATTTCTTAACTTGAAGAACTAATTCCTGGGCTGTCAACTGATAAATTTGATTCAGGGGAATGCTGCATTCTTTAAGCAACACATTAATCTCCTCTGAGCTAACCACAGTAAACATCAATGCTGAATTATACAGACTTCACATGTTGCTGCCAGGAGAGAGTTCTGGGAGAATTATCCCCTTTTTATGTAACCTGGCTTTTAAAATTACACCCTAGAATATGCAAACAAAGAAGAGTAATGAACTCAGTGGCCTGTATGCATTGAGACCACTGAAAGAGGTACTGTGAGTAATGGAAAAACATTCATTTTTCAAAAGCTGTAGGGAGCAGCCTGCATGAAGGTAGGTGAGGAAGAATCGCTATTTCACCTTGGGTTTAGCATTTTGCTGTAAACAATAACTTCCCCTCTGTTATCAGGGTATATCCTGCAAGGATGTGTGTTCTATGTCACCTCAATTAATGAAGGAGGGGGAATTCTTCTTTCCTAATAACCCACTTACCTCCCCACCTTGTAAAAAATGTTGTAAGCCAAGGTATGCAATAACATCCATTAACTACTGTTCTGCTCCTCACAGAAAACCAGAGCACTGACACTGATTGCTAATACAACACCAAGCAGAAGTTTGAGACAAACTTTTTCTCATTTTTTACTACTAAAAGCAGTGCATATGGGACAGCAGTTTGCTGTTCAATTACAACAAGGAATAGACAGACTTCAAGTCACGGCCTAGACATGACAAAGAGTTAGTACTTGAAACAACCCACACTAATTTCAGTAGTGGAAGTAGACTGTGTGGATATTTTTTCTCTAGTGCTAACTGACCTTTTGAAGCATGTTGCTAAATGAAGAAACCACTTGATATTCCTCTGTAACTGTGTACAAAATCACCACTAACAGAACATCCTCACACAGCAGGCAGTACTATGCCTCAGTCACAACACACACATAGCTCCCGATGTAGCGCCCTCGAAGGGCAGCAAGCTGGCTACAGCTCTAGGGCTAAATGGGACACTAAATCAATTACTTACCCTGAAATATCTTGCTTTAAATCTGTTGCTTCCACTTGATCATAATGTGAAGCAGGACTGCTACGATTCATCAAGAGAAGATTAAACTTGACAAGGTGGATTTATTTAATGTTGCTTAAATACCAGAAACCTGAAATAAAATTGCCCTCAGCTGAGCCAAGATTTCTCTCACACTCCCTTCTGTGTCTCTCTTTACAGGGCTGCTACGTCATGGTCTATAAATATTGGCTCCAACACTTGCTCAGTGCTCTCCTTGCTGATGGCACAGGTCGTTGTTACTGGACACTGTGGAGTGGCTCAGCTGAATCCCGCAGCTGCTCAGACAAAGCCATGGGCTGGCTCCCTGCTCCACCTGCCTGGAAACACTGTGCTGCTGCCAGCCCTATGGATGCTGCAGGCCTTTCCCATATGCCTGGATCAGGAATGGAAGGGCAATTACAGATAAAAAGCCAGAGTTTTAGTCTTCTTCTTTGGTCAACCCTCATTATTGCCCTTCTGTGCCTGATCTGAGCCAGCAGAAGAGGCAAGCAGGTGGAAAAAGGTGGCAGAAGGGAGAAGGAGGAGGCACTTCTGTTTCAGTCTGTATTTGTCATAGAATTCACGCAAAAGCAGTAAGTGAGTATTCACAATGTGATGAAAACTACACATTAATGTCACTTCTCAAACTTTCTGTCAGTACTCAGGTATTTGGTGTCCAAATTAATGTCGAATAGAAAGACTTGAATAGCATGAAATCAGCGGGGTCAAGAATCCACAGTCCTGCCCTGCAATAAATACAAGTTTTGATGATTAAAAATCCTGCCAAAAAGGCAAACCATCACCCATGAGAACACCCTGAGAAACCAGGCTAAGAGATGGGTGTTTTAAGTGGAAAACTGAGGGAAACTGAAAAGAAGATAACAGGAGCAGGTTTTAACTTTAAATCAGGTGTGTTTTTAAGGTAGCTTATGAGTATGAAATTTTCCTTCCCCTCTGCACTTTCCCCAGAACATTATCACAGAATCATTTAGGTTAGAAAACGTATTTAAGATCATCCAGTCTGACCATTAACCTGCACATAAATCCAAGTCTCAAAGCTTGCGTGATTAAGATTATGCAGTTTCTGTAGCCACTGGCACAGCCTGGCATAACCCAATGCTAGTACCCCTGTATACATTTGAGGTTACCACCAAAGTCATGGCCAATCATTTGAAGCTCAGTCAATTGCAGAAATTTAAATAGTAGGTTTGGAATAAACCAGGAATTTAAACTCCTACATCTTTTGAAAGATATGTTCACCCTTATTGTGTTACTTTCACTACTTATATCAACAACAGCAGCTTTTGGGAGGGCTCCTAGTACCTTGTTCACAGACTTAAGGCTCTCCTTTCATATGAATAATCTATTTTTACTGTGCAGCTTGAAAAACTCGGTTTATCATGAATAGTACAACAGTACTACTAACTGTCTAAACAGACACTGTTTATAACATCTCGGTTTAGAAGCTAGTCATTGATGCCACAGAAATCTTTAGTCTCTACATGAAAATACATTCTGATGACATAAGTAATTGCTAAGCCTTGGTGAACTGCCAGATGCAGAGTCTTCCAACTAATTTGCTCATTACAAGCTTCTTAGTCATAAATGTCCTGCAGATAGCTCTCGTCCTCCATGATGTACATGATAGCCTCCTAATACCATTCTATCAAACTTTTAAACTGCCACAAATAAACCTCTGAACAAACAGAAACCAAACAGTGCTTTAATAAAACTGAGCAAACAATTTCAATCTTTATCATAGCTTTATGTGCAGTGTAACTTCAAAATGTATTCCTGGACATCTACATCTGTAAACCAGAAAATTATAATAGATTTATTAGAATTATACAGGACAAATACATAATTTGAATGAAATATGCTGATGTTAGATCTCCTCTGTTGTAAAAGTCCTAATTTTAAGTCGTAAATACAACATGGTTAGTCCTAAATCTAGAGCTGTATCTAATGTTACAAGATAATAGGCTTTCTTAAAATATGCCAACATAATAATAAATTTTAAAAGGCTTTGTAGTTAGATAAGACAACTCTCACAGGACACAAAACTATATAAACAGCATTGACCAGCACAATTATAATATCCCCTCTTAGCCAGCTGAATAGTAGCCAAGTTTCACGATCACCTAGTCTGACAGGAAAGCCTGCTGAATTAAGGTAAGTTGAAAAAAGAAAAATACTAGTATGAAAAAATCAAGTTTTTGGAAAAGAAGAAAGGAATGCATAATAAGAAAAGTATTAGGGAAAAATTATTTCCAGTGATGCTATAAAATGGAAAGATTGTAGCAGATACTAAAATCCAAACTGCACCCTGAAGACTGCGTTTTTCAAAAAACAAATGAATTCAAATAATAAAAAATATTCCAAATATTCTGTGTATTTTCCAAACATTCAGTGCATTTTCCAAATATTCTGAGTATTTCCTAAATATTCTGTATATTTTAAAAAGCAACTCATTCTGTCTTCTTTCACTATGCCAGTTATAATATAGTAAATCAAGCCAAAATGTTCTGAAACCACAAAATAGCTTTAAAGGTCTGTGAGACTATTTTTGAGTCTTTTGAAAACTACTGTAACATACTGTGTCTCTATAAACATTCAAACACCTCATATAAAATTTCATTACTATATCAGAATCTCCATCTGTGTCTTCATGGCACATTGTGGTTTTATTCTATATAATGAATGAGCGAATTTTATCCTCACTCAAATGAAGACCTCTTACCTCGGCTATTCCTGCCAAATAGAGGGAAAAATCGATGCTAAAAGCCAGATGTAGATTATGGCTTGAGCCTTTAGGTTCAAAAAGCTCTGTGCTTGTGAGCCTTCCAGACTTAAACCTGTCCCAAGTTGTACCACCAGCAGATTTGTTTTTCTATCTCTCTGCTGACCATTACCACATATCATATCTCTTGTATTGGTCATAAATAGCTTAAAAGTTACTTTTCAAATGTTACACTAACTGCATATTGATTTGGTTCTGTTTATGGGAAGGTCATGCTTCCACACTCAGAAAGATGCATGTCATACCAGGCAGTGCTTCTATTTCTGGTTTTGGAAACTGCTCCTCCTGCACAGATGTGGCCATTGAATGAAGGTGGTCACTCCAAGAAAAATGGTGTCAAAATCAATTCTGAATTTTTTATTCCATACTTGGAGATCTTGAACTTTAGCACCTTGGTAAGTTCACAAACAATTGCAAAAGCGTGAACTGCACAGCCTGTTTTCCCTGAAGTTTTAACTGAAGACTTAAAACTAAAAAGAACCATAGTTTGAACTGGCTAAAATAAGACAATCTAATTGGACTTTGCCCTCTGCTTTATCTAGTCACTACCACATAAGGGAAATCACAAAAAATACCTAAGATAATGACAGCTTTCTTTACAGAGGGATTTCATGGCTCATTGACCAAGAAGCACAGCAGCAAAGCAAGGTTGGGAAGACAAAAATTGTCTTTGTCATACAGGAGTCTTCAATCAAAATAAGACTGAAAAAAAAAACACGCATGCCCACAAAATTCCCCCAATGTATGCGCTAGATGTTACAAGGAACTTTTTGACAACACTACATTTTCACAATTGGTCGGTGAGCCTACCAGGGCTGAGGCTTAGCTTGATTTCCTACTTGCAAATAGGGTAGACCTGGTGGGTGACGGGCTTGTTAGAGGCTGTCTGGGAGGTAGTGATCATGAAATGATTAAGTTTTCAATTAATAGTGGAACAAAAAGAGGGATCAACAAAACATCTAAACTGGATTTCCTCAGGGCAGATTTTAGTTTATTCAAGGAATTGATTAGGATAGTTCCTTGGAAGGCAGTCCTTTATAAAAAGGAGATCCAGGAGAGCTGCGTATACTTCAGGAATGT
>VZRI01005348.1:184924-240543 GCA_013397515.1 Upupa epops
TGGGCAGTTTTTGAGCCACTCATCCCCCAGCCTGTAGTGGTGTCTGGGGTTGTTGTGACCAAAATGCAGGACCCAGCACTTGGCCTTATTGTCCCTCATACAACTGGCCTCAGCTCATGGACCCAACCTGTCCAAGTCCCTCTATAGAGCCTTCCTGCCCTCGAGCAGATTAACAGTCCCACACAATTTGGTGTCAACTGCAAACTGACTAAGGGTGCTCTCAATCTGCACACCCAGGTCATCAATAAAAATGACGATCATATTAAACATGACTGGCCCCAAAACTGAGCCCTGAGGGACACTGCTTGTGACTAGACGCCAGGTAGATTTTACCCCATCAATCCCCACTCTCTCAGAACAGCCAGTCAGCCAGTTTTTAACCCAGTGAAGAGTACATTTATCTATACCATGATTTGCCAGTTCCTCCAGTAGAGTGTTGTGAGAGACTGTGTCAAAAGCCTTCCCAAAGTCCAGTCAGACAACATCCACAGCCTTCGCCCCATCCAAAAGACAAGTCACATGGTCCTAGAAAGTTAAGCAATTTAACTCCCCTAATCATCTTCATGGCTGTGTGTTGGACTTTCAAGCAGTTCTGTGCCGTCCAGATGTGGCCTCACCAGGGCAGAGTAGAGGGGGTTTAGAACCTATCTCAACCTTCTAACCACACCCCTTCTAATCTACCCCAGAATGCTATAGGCTTTCTTGGCCACAAGGGCACATTACTGGCTCATGGTCATCCTTCTATCCACCAGAAACCCAGGGTGCCTTTCCCCTGTGCTGCTCTCCCAATAGGTCAGTCCCCATCCAGTACTGATACCTAGGGTTGTTCTCGCCCAGACGCCAGACTCTATCTACACTGCCTTTGTTGAATTTTATTAAATTGCTCCCTGCACAACTCTCCAACCTGTCCATGTCCCACTGAATGGCAGCAGAGCCCTCTGGTGGGTCAGCCACTCCTCCCAGCTTTGTGTCATCAGTGAACTTGCTGACAGTGCACTCTGTTTCCTCATCCAGGTCGTCAATGAATATATTGAACAAAACGGGTCCCAGTACCAATCCCTGGAGGACTCCACAAGATACCAACCTCCAGTTAGACTCTGTGTCATTCAGCACAGCTCTCTGCCTAGTTTACATAAACCAGTTCACAATCCACCTCACTCTTTGATCAGACAATTTAGCAGGATGTATTCTGTGAGACATAGTGTTTTCCTTTTCTGTGGACAAAACCAGCTGCCTTGGCTCTGCCAGGGAATAAGTGCTGCACTGGAGAACGCAACAGTAGACGAGGTGAAGAACTCTACTGCAAACTACCAACAAGCTGCCAGAGCAAAAGTCATAAAGCTGAACAGTCCTCCCCTTCCTCTTGTTTTTTTTTTTAAAAGCAGCGTAATTTAATTTTTGAAGAAAATATTCCCATTTCGAAGTTTTATTGCTCTAAGTTGGTCTATTTAAGTATTTTCAAACTATCTGCTAGATAACTGTAATTTAATGATTATAAGAAGGAAAACAATCACAACTGCAATTGTTTAAAAGGATTTTACATAATTAAGAAGTAGACTAAAAGCATATTGTACAGAAGAAAGAGATTATCCAGGAAGGAAGAGACAGAAAGAGAAATACTCAAAACACCACTGTAGAGTTAAAAAAAAAAGCACTACCCATGGAAAGCAGTGAACACTTAACAATAACCTGCCAGGCTGCCAATATGAAAAAGCATCACATACACTAGAGCTAACACTTAAGTGCTCCATTCCCGTGATAAAAGCAACTGTACCATGTATAAGTAATCTCCTATTAACACTTCATAGAAATTGTGGATATTCAAAAGTTTCTAAACCACTTCTGGAAAAAAAAAACATCTCAGGCAAAGTTCATAATCAGGCAGAGTAAAAATTACCTGTAGGGGCTATCAAAGTGAAAACATTTACAATAGTACATCTTGAGGGATATGGTTTTTTATGGCTTTGCATGGTAGTGTCACTGTAGCACAAATTAACTAAATATTACAAACACTGAGTGTAAGCGTACATAAGTTGTGCAGCGCATTATGCTTCGTTTTCCAACTCTGTTCAAAAAACCAAATACTACAAACAGCTAAAAAGTTCAGAAGGCAGCAAATACATCAACATACACTATTTTACACACACAATTATTTTTGAACTTCCCAATCAGGCAGCTCAAATGTACTGATGTTTCATGTTCAATGTAGTCTTGTGAGAGTAAATTATGCTCGCAGCCCTGAAAAAGCCAACCATGTCCTGGGCTGCACCAAAAGAAGCACTGATGGTAAAGGGAGGTGATTCTCCCCCTCTACTCTGCACTTGTGAGACCCCCACCTGGAGCACTGTGTCCAGTTCTGAAGATCCCAACATAAGAAGGCCACAGAGCTCCTGGAAGGTGTCCAGAGGAGAGCAACTCAAATGATCAGAGGGCTGAAGCATCTCCTTTATGAAGACAGGCTGAGCAAGTTGCGGTTGTTCAGCCTGGAGAAAAGGAGGCTCCAATGTGATCTTATAGCAGCTTTCCAATATCTGAAGGGGACTACAACAAAGCTGGGGTAGAGCTTTTTACACAGATACATAGTGAGAGGACAAGGGAAAAGGGTTACAGACTTGAAGAGGGGAGATTCAGGTTGGACATTAGGAAAAAATTCTTTGCTGTGAGGGTGGTGAGATGCTGGGACAGGTTGCCCAGAGAGGTTGTGGCTGTCCCCTCTCTGGAAGTGTTCAAAGACAGGTTGTATGGGGCCCTGAGTAAGCTAATCTAGTGAAGGTGTCCCTGCCTGTGCAGAGGGTGTTGGAACTAGATGATATTTAAGGTCCCTTCCAACCCTGGCCATTCTGTGATTCTGATGGTTGCAACCTCCTTGCTGATTGTGTAAGCATCAGATATTTTTCCATTGGGCTCCATATCTTTCCGTTACTGGAAGGGAACATTATAACCCCAAATACCTTTCTACCACAAACTATTAGGTCTAAAATTAATTTTCCCCATCTTAGCTTCTGGTTGCAAAAAAAAATGTTAAAGTAAGGTCAAAAATTGAAAGCTATCTTATTTTAAAAATGCACAACTGCTTATATATTGCATTACATTTTATATCTATTTTCCCAGAAAATATAATTGCAGTATACATAATTTCCAGGATGCTTTTACTCAGATTTTTCCTTATTCTTAGCTTGATGAAGAAAAATAGTTTATACTGATGACTCCTGTTAAATTTCTGGTCCACCACCAACCCCCCCAAGTCCTTCTCCTCAGGGCTGTCCTAAATCCTGTCGCCTCCCAATCTGTATTTGTGCATGGGATTGCCTCAACCCATGTGCAGAACCTTGCATTTGCCCTTGTTGAACTTCATGCAGTTTTCATGAGCCCACTTCTTGACCCTGGCAAGATCCCTCTGGATGGCATCCCTTCCTTCCAGTGTGCTGAGTTCACCACATAGCAGGGTGTAGTCAGCAAACTTACCGTGTAGAGTCAATGACAATACTGCTTATTAGATCAACATGTGGCTAACTGAACCAGTATTAGACAGAAAGCACTTCTGTCTCCTCGAAAAATAAAGAGATGAAAGAAGATCAGAGAGGAGACAGCTCCTGGATTATCACCAGAAAAAGAAGGGAAATACTTAGTCACCCATCCGGTTGTGTGGCAGCACAAAGAAATACTAGTACTTCAGAAGGAAGGGGGGAGAAAGTCAGCACATGCAACTTATGAAACTGAGAAGAACTTGGAAAATCAGTGTCTGTTGGAAAGACAGAACTGAAAGGTGTTGAGGCTAACGGCTTTGAAGATACTTGAGGATCTACAGAGGAAATGGATCGGCTCACACCAACTGCAACCAAACAAGGACTACATTTTTCTCCTGGTCAGGAAACAACAAACTGCATTAAAGTAGCATCTGACGAAACACATTTATACCCTTTCCTTATTCACACCTTTCTTTCCTCACTTATTTTTTGCCTACATGTTGATTTAACACAGATAACTTTTTTTTCACGTACAAATCCAAGTCCTCTCATCAGTCACTGCCTATGAACACAACAAAGAAAATGTACTGGCACTTAGGTGCAGGCTACATATTTCAGGCCCTGGCTTCAGCCTACCTCTCTGGTCCGGTGCCTTGAGATGACACAATAGCTCACTCGCACCTCATTCTGCAGTGTGCAGAGAACTATTTGTTCTCTTGCTGCAATAGCTGGCACTATAAAAGCAGCAAAGACACCAAAGACAATTAAACACAGAGCACTGATGAGCTTGCTACTGAACTTTGCTGCTTCAGTACCAGTTATTCCTAAGGAAGAGAGAAATCCCACCAATACTACAGTTATCACATATTGTCTGGCCAGTGCAGAGAGAAGGGACTGCTCTGTATTTGTTAGTGTCCACCACACTGGGGAAACACTGAACAACACACAACTAGAGAATGTCAACTAAAAACCAAGCCTGAGTAAACAGGTTTTATGTGAAGCCTCTTGGGAGTATAGGAGTGGAAAGCTCCACAAATGCTGCTTTCACAGTGTCCCCGTGGGTGGACTTGGCTCTGCCTTTGAGCCTTATAATGCTTTTGCCCATGGCCATCCACTCGGCTCCTTGGCACTGCAACCCAACTCCCCACAGGAAATCTAGGACCCTCAGTGAGTCTTAAATGAATGCTCAGTGAGCATTTGTTCTTGTACACTGTACAAGGAAGCCAAGTGCTCTACAAATTCTCTGCTCCTGCTCCAGAGTAGAGAGGGATGTCCTTTGTCCACTATTTGATAGTCCACTGGCACAATCCAGGCCCCAAAAGTCATTCAATAAGCCACTTTCCTTTTGTAATGAAACTATGCCACACTATAAACATTTTATGCACTGGACACCAAGATTTTTGGTGCTCTAGCTGGAAACATTGCTTCTTTTGGTTTTGCATTACCATACACCCCTTCAGACCCACCTTCCATCAAGACACCAAATACTTTTGTCATCTGTTTTCTGTGAGAAGAGACCTTTCTAAATCTAGGCAAGAGACATATGAGCAGCTGTTTGATATCATTGCCCCACACCTAAGCACATCACAGATTACATTCACCAGAAAAGCAGTGATGACCACGGAATAGCGTTCCCTTTTGTAACCATTCCAAACCACAGGCTGGCCACGGAAGGAAGATTAGCATTACCAAGAGAGACAGAACTACATCTCTCAAATGGAGAGAAAGAAATAAACCGCATAGAAGGCAAATTTTTCTTTACACCAAAAAATGAAGCTAAAGCTAAGGAAAGTAATAAACTCCAATGAGAATGATAAGTGTCTAAGGAGTCACCTTTGTAATGAAAAGTAAGCTCCCTTGCTGCTGCATGTCTGAGAAGTGCAGGGCATGTAAAGCAAGAGCAGAGCTATAGCACATGGTATTCAGCAATACACTATGCCCATGCTGCTTTTTCTGTTAAAGCTGCTGACAGGAATGCTGATGTTTCAGTTGGGCAAAGTTTAGAGGGAGAAGTAATACCTTTTATTAGACCAACTGATACAGCTGGAAAAATCCAACAAGCTTTTGGACATAGAAAACCTCTCCTGCACAGTCCTGAAAAAGGGTTTGTTTGTCTGAAGGTGTCTGCTTTTTCCAGCTTTATTGGTTCATCCAATAAAAGACATTACCTCCGCTTGCAAACCCTGCCCCACTTAACTCTTTAAACACAGAGGCTACAACACTGCTACTATTACAGAAGCACAGACTTACGCACTTTGCCTTAGAGGCATCAAAGAACATTTCACAAAGGAAAGGCTACTGTTTGTAAAGGCAACACCTTACTCTAAATTAACTTGTCAACATGGGCCACTGTAAACTGAATGGTGATGAAGATAAAAATACTCCCCTAAACTCTTCCCTAAAACAAGCTCCCCTAAAATGAGTTCAAAACCTCTTGTTACCATTCACATCAACCAACAGAATAGTCTCCATCTATGACAAGTTGCGAAATAATAAGAAATAATAGGAGACCATGGATTCTTAAGTATATACTGAAAGAGTATCAAAACAATCCTCAAAAGGGATTTTTAAATATAACTAATGATCTATTTTTAAGATTCATCCATCCACAAGGCACTTCCATTTTTCCCCTAAATTGTGGCAACACTACCAAGTGTACCACTGGTCTTGGGAAATGACACTCCTATGTGTAAATTGCACCCTCAAAGTTTTATCATGAAGAGAAACCTTTAGATAGCAGAGAGAAAAACATACAGAAATAAGTACAGTCTTTTGAATAAAGTGGGCCTTAAGAAAGTCTTTGTTTCTTACACATTTCCATGTTTTTAGCAGTTCTGGTGGAACAGATGAAACAACTGAGTGACCTGCTTCATGAGCTGGTACCAATGGATAGGAGATGCAATAAAACCTGAAGGCTCATGTTTAGCTAGTTAAGACATGCTTTTCTTTTCATACTCTACAATTTAGCATGCATCTAACTGAAGAGCATCCATACTGCAAATGAGAAAAATCAATTCTCATACAACTTTCTTATTAATTTATAAATCAGACTGTATTTAAACACTTTTTATTGTCCTCTCCTCTTACTGAAAGGTTTACTATAAAACTGCTTTCACTGTAATAACCAATTTTGTCAGTGTACGAAGGCCCTCGATAGGAAGAGTACAGTTAAGTAACTTTTCAGTGAATTACATCTTTTCGCTGTTAGCAAGACATACCCAAGTTTTATTGTGTTACTGCTATGAAGTAAGATGCAAACCATTTTTCATGGCGCATCTGAAGAATGGTAAACTTCTGTTTTAACAGTTGACTTTCTGTGCAAATTACAAATGCATGATACATGTTTTTATTTACCACAGCACTGTAACTATAAATTAATTCATTTCAGTGGAATTTCTCCATAGCTTTGCTTTACCACACAGATCTAAATGGATGTAGTCATTATGCTTAATATACTTAATAACATCTATATTGTAGATTCTACTTATTGAGGACTGCAAAAACATTTTCCATCAAAATGTTTTGTCTCTACAGGATATTTGTTATTTCACATTCTTAAATTAAAATAATAGCTATAAAATAGGTAATTTTGTAGATGAAATTTGCCAGCTCAGCTGGCAAATCTTTATTTCTGACACCTATTTAAATCATATTAATATGTATTTATGCAAATATCAATTACTGTCTGGATTAATCTTTTGAGGGAGGGAGGGAGGGAGGTGGTAGGAAAAATGGTTTGTAAATACATTTATTTAATGAAATGAAACAATAAAACAATCCGTAGCATGTTTGATGACCTGAAATACACCAAACTGACAAGAAATGCAATACCAGAGTGCTATAATTTCTAAAACTACAGGGGGCTTGAAGAAGAGGAAGGAAAAAACTAATTTCTCCCTGCAAAAAACAGTAAACTAAAATCAGAACAAGTTCCTATAGCTTTCCCCATACTGGGGAATTTCAGGATAATGAGAGAGACTCTCCTCACACTGTAACTGGTACAGTAAGAACTAGAGTCTCAAAATATTTCCTATGTAACATCTAGTTTCTTCTCTTTCTTTTCTAATTACCTTTATTTCCAGGTGAAAATTATACACAGATGTTCACACTGTTAGTGTGAAGATGACAGCAATACAAATGTTTCAGAAATTGTTTAACATTGGAATCACATTGGGTTTTTATGAACAGTGCCACCGTACAAGCTGATCACCAAAACAGGGAGGGGGAGGTATGTGGTTTGAAGGAGTCTGCCTACCCAGAGAGCTGTATGGCCATGAACGCTGATCATGGATACCGTGATCCATCAAATATTCACATGAATGACCTTAGATTTTTTAGTCACATTATAGAATCACATGCTGGTTTAGGTCTTCTGTGGTTATGAAACAGTCATTTTGATGTGTTTTGTCACATCAGGGTTTTGTAGTAATATAAAAATAATATTAATGCAAATTATCAGATTTCAGGTCTGCTTTGGGACAGGAATGGTGAACACACCAAGTACTTTTTTGTAAAGTTCATAACAGATGAAGCAGGGCCTGTAACTGATAATTTCCAGAAGACTTTATTTATTTCATTATTTCTCCTCTATGCAGTCACAAAATGAGCACTGTTTGATGAACACCACAGACAGGGGCATAAACTGTTCCTGCCCTCCCCCAGTCAGACTGGCCATGCTTCCCCATAAGTTGGTGCAGGGCTGGAGCCTGCTGGGCACTCCTGGACATCAGACACCTAAAACTTGCACCTGTACTCTTGCATTGCAGCAGCAGTTAAGTTCCTACAGCAATCCATTTTCAACACATTCCTGGACCACACATCCTTCAGCTCAAGCTGAGTACCACAGCCACAGCCAATCATGGGATCAGACAACCCTGAGGACATGACAGTTCATGCATTACCAGAACCAAATATTGAAACACATGGGTTGAGCATTTCCCCAGTAACCTAGTCTGATGGTTGGGTCCTCTATGCAGAGGCCAAGTCTGAAAGGAATCATAGATGAACACAGAAAAGGACTGGCTGAAGTTGAGCCCTGGCTGCAGAACCATAAAGCTAGCTAACAAGATGACAGACTTTAAAGTGGATTTTGCAAATTTTTCTAGCAGCAGTTGCTCCATCAACTATCAGTGTGGTCTCCTTACTTCAGCTGAAGCACTCAGGTGAGACTTGAGCTGACTGTTAATTCCTGGCTTGCTGGCTGACAGGAGCAATCTACAAGCACCTTGATATCCTGCACAGCACTGTATGTTTCTATCTAGGGCCATGTGAAGGATAGGTTTTGCTTACAGCTGCTATTTTTGTTAAATCAAATGCAGATACTGCTGAATTAACCTTGCCAGACTTCCTGGTTGATTTGTGTGAGTCACCTAAAAGATACAAAAACTCCAAATGAGGTATTTCAAACAAAATGAAGTAACTATCTGAAGGCCTACAGCAGTCTTTGACACCTTTCACTCATTACAAATGGAACCAGACAGAAAATGTTTAATACTTCAGGCTCCATGTAGAGTGGACTCTAAACCACCCCTGCATCCAAGGATGTGCAGAAAAGCAACAAAGTAAGTCTCCTTGACCTGAACTGTAAGAACTGAAAAGAACTTTAAAACCTCTATGCAGTCTACATAAGAACAATACTAAGAAAAAAATAAAATGAATAAAATTCCTCATGCAAATTACCATCTGGGCCAGGAAGCTGAGTACAATACTGTTTTCATCATCTTTAATGATGCACAGTTTAGTTCAGGGGAAGGGGGAAAGGAAATGGGACCAATCTTTGACCAGTATGACAGAAGCATAAGTAATGCCTTATTGCATTATGAAACAATTCAGACATGGGGACCTGTTACATTACTGGCCTGTTAACAGTATCACAGCTCCTTACTTTGACTCTTTTTTTTCCATTTCATATCAGACAGGGCTATTGCTGTCATTTGTAGAGAACGGAAAAGCTGCTAGTTTTAATATAAAACACAGAAAAAAAAATACACAGCAGCTGTTCATATTTTCTAGGAAGTCTGCTACAATAATGATGTCATGGAAAAAGGCTGGAATCTATTAATGGACCAGACAGGCAAGCCATTCAAAGCCATCAAACAATACGTGTATACAAGCTGCACCATGTACCTCACATTAAAATAAAACTAGGCACAGAGTGGAGTTCCTTAAAAAATATTACTAGGAACAGGCAATTACAGTCATTTCATAAATTTGCTTCAATAAATTCAGTTTACTACTGGAACTACCCAATAAAGCAAAGTACAAAAGCCACAAGCAGCTCACTGTCAGTTAAGCTTATTTTCACCTATTAAAGCATTTATATCTATTTTTAAATCTCTGGCTCAAGCTATGTAGGTATGTAAGCAGGAAAGAAACTCCCCCAGCTAAAGGTTCTCCATTGGCAAGTGAGACATTTAAAGACCAGGAATAAACTTTCAGCTCAGTAGAGAGGGTGTTTTGTTGGAGTATCCCCTTCAACTCCAGCTTAGGAATTAAAGCATGCAGTTAAGGGCCGTGCCATCCAGGCACTCTATTTGACCTATAATTAGCAACCAGACATTCGTCATTTATATGATGCTGCTCCTGGACTCTAGCAAGTTGGCATATCTTGCTGTAGCTCACTTGCATACCACTCCAAAGTGCACAGCCCAAGTTCTGCTGAAACATTGTGCTTCTCTTCCCTGGGGTACACTGAAAAGACAAAGTTTTAGTGGTAGAAAGCAGATAACTTATGGTTATCTACATGTCTCTAGAATTATCTTTGCACTGTCCCATTTCCGCTAAGCTATGAGTTCCTCCCTAAGGCTTTAATTAGAAAAGTTTTTCTGATGGTGGACTAGTATCTTGCTAATCCATGCAAAAGTGCTTAGCATGTATGTACTTTCTATTGTGAGATCACAGTTTGATTTCACATTCACAAAGACCTGGACAAGGGGACAGAGCGCAACCTTAACAAGTTTGATGATGATACAAAGCTGACACACCAGAGGGCTATGCTACCATCCAGCATGACCTGGACAGGCTAGAGACCTGGGCAAGGAGGAACCTAATAAGGTTAAATGGGAGCAATGGTAGGGTCCTGCACTGGAGGAAGAACAAGCCCATGCATCAGCGTAGGTTAAGGGTAGACCTATTAGAGAGGAACTTTGAAGAGAAGGATGGAGTCCTGCCAGACAGTGAGCTAACCATGAGCTGACAGTGTGCCAAGAAAGCCAATGGTATTCTGGGGTGCATTAAGAAGCATGTAGCCAGTAGGTGCAAAGATGTTGTCCTCTCCATCTAACTCTGCCCTGAAGAGGCCACACCCTGGAGTACTGTGTCCAGTTCTGGGCTCCCTAGTTCACGGGAGACAAGGAACTACCAGAGACAGTCCAGAGCAGAGCAACACAGGTTATTTGGGGCCTGGAGCATCTCTTTTATGAGGAAAGACTGAAAGAGCTGGGACTGTTCAGCCTTAAGAAGAAAAGATTGAGAGGAGACTTGATCCACGCCTATAAATACCTCCCAGGAGAGATTGTGGAGTCTCCTCTTGAGATATTCAAGCTCCACCTGGACACAGCCCTGTGCACTGTGCTTTAGCCAGTCCTGTTTTGGTGTGGGGCTTTGGACTTGATCACTTGAGGACCAACTCCAATGATTCTGTGATTCTGTGATTCTTTAAACATTGTGTATGCACTCTGCACTAAATAAAGGCTCAAAAGACTCGAGCTAGAGTACAATAAAATAAGTCTGAATGCCTTATGTCAGGCAACCCTCAGTATTTATAAGTTTTTGCTTTGGCTGTTAATAGCATTAACAATTCACATGAACATTCAGGGTGAGGTTACAAACTATTCAAGTGATTAATGCCCTGGTCTCATGTTTTCAATTTTCATTGCTACTGAAGGTCATATGTTATGATGTCAGCTTGAATCTGGATTCCCATTTTGAGCAAATCTAATTTAAAATTATGATATTAAGGCATATGGTAAAACCTGCTTTAAATGTTCTATACTGAGTAAATTTATTCACTGTTACTAGAGCAGATTTCACATTTTAGTGCCACCTATTTGTTAAGCAGACATTTTGGTCTACCTTCCCATACCATAGACATGTCATAGGTTCAATGTGCAGGAGTGGAACACATCTGTATCAAAATGCAACAGCACACTCGCCAAACTTGTGCAGAGTTTTTCAGTACTGAGCCAATCACAGGAAATTAATCAAATCCCTAAAGCAAGACATAAATTGCATCTGCCAAAAGGATTCAGGCGGAGAAAGAACAGGAGTCTTAAAAGAGCTCTGAGCTGGAGGGAGGTTCAAGAATTATATTCTTTAGGAGCTAGTGGGATGGAGATGTTTCACAGCAGGCTGGAGGATTCCTCACTGACTTGCAAAGAAAAGGTTTATGAGGTAGCTTAGGTCAGACATTAGTAAGCTGCCACTGAAAGAACTGTTCTGCTCTCCTAGTCCCATCTTAACTCTCCTATTTCCCTTGGACTACTGATCCTTTTCTCATAACCCTGTTTGTGATGGGGTCACATAGCTTTAGCTCATGAAGCTAGACCACAAGACAGCTACCTTTATTATCTTCTTCCTCCCTGGTTGTCCCTGCCCAGACGAATTTGGTTACAAATGGTCGTGGTCTCTAAGACAGCTCACAGTGGACCTAGTAACAGTCAGCTTGAGCATCACAAGTGTTCCAAGCCCATGCTGGGGAGCAATGGTTTCCTGAATATTGCCATGTGCTTATCTCAGCTGCATTGGTTGCATCTATGTGAACTAATATCAGAATGGTTTCAGCTGAAGATATTAGGACCAAAGTTATTATTTTTTATTATTATTATAAATAGAGAAAATATATGTGGAGTAAATACAATTACAGGTTTCTTGAAGGAAAACCAAGCTCAACTGTGGGAATTTTTTCAGGTGCTCACTGCACGAAGCACCAGACTTACTACTACTTCTTAACACTTTCCATTGTATTCTTCTAATAATAAATGGCAGTGCAGGTGTACTAATAACATATTTCTGTATTTCTATACTAATAAAATATTTCTGTACAGCCTTTGAAGTACAAAAATTTCCTATGTTGGTAAAGCACTGGCAGGCACAACAGGTACGACCCCTTCAACCACTACATAAGGGAGGGCATTCCAAATTTCAGTAGCCACTAAAGCTTCATAGCTTTATTTGAATTATAAATGGTCAAGTGTTAAAAGATCATGGCTAAAACAGCAGACAATCTTATATACAGCACTTCAGAAGCAGAATCCTACAGTGCAGTGCATGCTAGTTCAAAATTCTTGTACCATGCAAATACAATTCTAAAAACAAGGAATAGCACAGAGACTCACATAGAAAAAGTATGTGTCTACTCAAGGTTATTCCTGTGTTTGATTTACTCATGCATTTTCTTCCTAAAGTGATTAAAGCATCTAGGCACATAATATAAGATGTCCCAGGTATTCCCTTGGGCATCCAAAGACTTTCAAAAGGTCTTCAGTGTGAATCCATTCATATCCATGCAGACGTAAATCAAATGCAACGCATACAACCCTGATATTAAATTGCTTCTGTTACTATCTTTGTACTGATTTCTAGTCAGAATGAAGCTAAGATATTGGAGAAGCAGCACTACTATTTACTTACATACTTACTAGAAGATTAGTGGTGGGAAAAAATGTTAGTAATTCAAAATCAAAGACAAAAAAAGTTTCTTGTAAAAGGAACTATTTCTAAGCTCAGTTTAGAACCTGCTTGAACACCTAATAAGAAAACCAGTAATTTTCGACAAGCAGGGTAACACAAAGATTTGAAGCAAAACAAATAATACCATTTCATTGTTCAAAAATTCTTATGCATCATGTCCCTATATAAATAAAGATCAACATACACAAGATTACACTTAATTCATTAGAATAGATTAGGTTAAGCTTTGGATGATACAAGATAGATGTGTATGCTCTTGATACCTTCATGCAACTTACATCAACTTAACTCTCATTTCAATGATAGCATATCTATTTTTCATATGAAAAGGCTGCAATTTTGATTTTAAACTTAACAGGCACGCATTCTTTTTCCCCTCAAAACCTAGGCACATTTAATAAAGCACTAGAGTCTTATAAATTGTCTAACACCAAATGCAAATTCAGTCATGAAATTGCTCTAGGAAAAGTTCCAAGAATGCAAATGCAAAGAAATTTCAACATAATTTCTCAATTCCAGGCTGTTTACAATATTCAAGCAAGGTAAGAGATGACGATGTAGTCAAGAAGAGGTATTTGTGTATGGTAAATGTGTGATTATCTGATTTCAGTAGCTTCCTGTAAGATTAGGTAGATGAAAAGGTGGATTGGGAGAAGGAAGAACTACCTCTGGTAGGGGCAGATCGAGCTTGTGCCCTTATAAAGAGCCTGAAGGTTCACAACTGCAAGGGATATATCCATGGGCTATGA
This sequence comes from Upupa epops, assembly GCA_013397515.1. Taxonomy (NCBI): domain Eukaryota; kingdom Metazoa; phylum Chordata; class Aves; order Bucerotiformes; family Upupidae; genus Upupa; species Upupa epops. The sequence goes on from VZRI01005348.1 coordinate 198,831, forward strand.
TGGAACTGGTGAATTAATTTGCTAAGCCCTTCTCCATCATATTTGAAAAATCATAGCAGTCCAGTGAAGTCATCACCAAATGGAAGAGGGGAATCATAACTCTCACTTTTAAAAAGGGAAAAAAAGACGACCCAGGAAACCACATGCCAGCCAGTCTCAGGCTCTTTTCTTTTTTTTCTCTTCACTAGTCTTTCAGCACTTTCTTGCTCTCTCTTAAAACTAGTTATTTTTCTTTACTACAGATTTGCCCTTCATTTCTGATGGGTTTTAAAGACCCCGGGAAGTCTAAAACTGGTTCAGGAGCTTATAGCAGCTTATAGTACTTGAAGAGCCTACAGGAAAGCAGGAGAGAGACCTTTTACAAGGGACTCTAGTGATAGGACAAGGGGGAATGGCATCAAGATAAAAAAGGGTAGATTTAGATTGGATCTTAAAAGGAAATTCTTCACTCTCAGAGTGATGAGGCACTGGAACAGGTTGCCCAAGGAGGTTGTGGATGCCCCATACCTGCAAGTGTTCAAGGTTAGGTTGGTTGTGGCTTTGGGCAACCTGGTCCAGTGAGAGGGGTCCCTGCCCATGGAAGGAGGGTTGTGATTAGATGATCTCTGAGGTTTCTTCCAGCATAAACAGTTCTATGATTCTATGATACAAATGAAAGAAATGGAAACATTAGCAAGGGCACTATAGATTAAAGAGCTCACAAACTTTTCATTGCCTTGGAAAAGACAATTGAAATTTATAACTTAAAAGATATCCGTATATGTTTTGTAAACATTTATCAGATAGATATATTTCCCTCTTTTTTTTTTAATTGGAGTGACGTGCACTGCTTACTTACTTTAGAAATAAAATAAGCACAACTCCCACCCCAAGGGGACAGCGTAAAAGTCACAATTTCATGTCAGCTGTCACTATATGGCTTCACAGCACCACTGCTAGCAAACTGAGGCTTTTCTCGTCATGAACAGAGTCATTATTTAATCTTTCAACAATCCTCCTAAGAAGCCCCAAATCCTTATTCTTAAGCACAAGGCAGGAGCTTTAACAGCTTGTTTAAACAAAGAACTGCTGATTTTTCTCTCTGCAAACTACTGCTTGTTTATCCCAGTGGAAACATCAGTCAAAGAATGACAACTCGACCTGCTGGATGCACTATTTTTTTTAACAATAACCCCAAGGGGACCAGGGACATTTCCTGAATGTGCAGTTTAAGCCTACCAATGTTTTTTCTCTGAAATATGAGATGACAATGACAAGCAGCCTACACCTAAGTCATGCTGCTAAAACCTCATGTCAGAGTACTGGCCATCACCTCCAGACACTTTCTCAGCTGGCTTCTATTTTCCTCTCAGAAGATATTTCTTTAGCAATTCCTTCCTGAAAGATATCCTAGGTGCCAAGCATTCAATATAGCAAGATCATCCAATTGCACACATCTTTGTCTTTCTCAGGTAACTTGTTCACTACAGCCTGCATCACCATGAACATCAAGTGGTTTTTCTTCAGCCTTTCAAAGGGTAGTTCACAAACAATAACTGCTTTATGTGTTTACCTCATGGTGGTGCTTGTTAACAACAATGGTCTTTCTATAAAAAAAATCAGTTAACTCTGTTCTTACCTGAAGAACTCTTAATTTTCAAGAAATAATATTGTCTCTCAGTTGAGGTAAGACGGTGTAATCTGCAACAAAGAAGGACACATCAAATACATTTTAGATTGTGCATTTAATACGAGCACTATCATTCAACCCCACTTGAGTGAACTGACATAAAATTTTAATTATTATCATGGTATGGCACATCTTTTATGCAGAAACTCATCAAACAGTAAATGTAGAATAATGCAAATATACACTAGACATGGACATGTAAGAATTCTGATCCACCTCTCTGCATTACTCAGAATTCTCATGATGTAGTTAGATAGATTAAATAATTCAGGTCCTGCTGACACTGTATTTCTTGTCACTAAACAACCAAATCAATTGAATTAGGCACTTCAGGAAGATGTACATGATTGGGTCCAGACACACTCAACTCCCATCAACTTCTAATGAGCTCTTCAGTAAAGACAAAAAAAAATCCCTTCTTGCTCAAAATGCAGATCTGATTACATCCTACTGAACACTCAGTGAAGCCTAATTATTAATTAGCATCCTAAAACACAGATAAACAAAGCACTATGAGCCCAAGTTTCTACTGACCAAAAAACCATCCAAAACCAGCAAAGACATTCAAGCCAAAGCAGCACATGTTTGCAAGCATTATTTTTCACTGAAGGCAGAAACTGGGGGTTTAATCTTTCACACATCTTACTGAAAACACCATCAGATATTACAGCCAGGTAACCTACTGCTCTTTAATCTGTATTTGATGCCAGACTTGTGAAAAGCTTTTAATTTATTGTTCACTGTGAACTCTTATGACTTGATTTTATAGAGACCCTGGTTTATAGTCCAAAGAAGCTTTGTTTTAAAGAGATCATCGACAAACATCTGTAGAGCTCAAATCTTGTTATTCTTTCCTTTTTTCTTTTGTTTTCTTCAAGATACCTACATAGGGACAGTAAAAACTACTTTTGTTCTAGGAGAATTTGCTGGCATAACCATCATGACAAATTTACATCTGACCTAAAAAACAGTACAGCACTGAGTTGAACACCAGCAGAAGAGAACAGTAGTAACTGTATTTTGCTGTTAAAATATTTGAAGGAAGCAGCATTGACCCTTTGGTCTCAGTGCTGGCTCTCTAAGCTGGAACGGCAACCACAAGCCTCAAATTACACTTCATTGATGCAAGGAAACTGAGCTAGTGTTCACTTCTAGTTGTGCAACCTGCATGTTGACCTGCATGTTTGTTGGCCTAAACAATGAGATTTCAGGAAATGAAGAATTTGCACTTTGCCTGAGTCTTGTTTCCAAAGAGGGAGCTCACCATCTTGGAGGTCTAGGCTGGTGTGGAAAAACTGGGAGGAAAGCCAACCACCCAGATCTGGGCTCTTGCACTACATTCCTTCACCGAGTTAATTTCTGCTCTGCATTCAATATGATTAAAACCAATCACAAACCTAGAAACTGGAGTTGTCTTACCAAGTTCAGATTCCTTTAGAAGAAATTTTTGCTACCTCTAGTAAAACCTGCAGGAGTAGGAGAAAGATAGGGCACTGGTGAGGCCTCACCTCGAGTACTGGGGGCAGTTCTGGGCCCCTTGCTTCAAGAAAGAGATTAAGGTACTGGAGCAGGTCCAGAGGAGAACAATGAGGCTGGGGAAGGGACTAGAAGGAAAGTCTTACAAAGAGAGGCTGAGTGAGGTGGGGTTTTTCAGCCTGGAGGAGACTCAGGGGGGACCTTATCACTCTTTGTAAGAGAACTCCCTGAAGAGAAGCTGTAGACAGGTTGGGGTTGGGCTCTTCTCCCAAGCAACCAGAGACAGGACAGGAAGGCAGGGTCTGAAGCTGCACCAAAGGGGTTTAGACTGGATGTCACAGAAAGGGTGGTTAGATACTGGAATGGACTGCCCAGGGAAGTGGAGGAGTCCCCATCTCTGGAGGTGTTTAAGAAAAGAGTGGAGGTGGCACTTAGTGCCACGGTCTAGGTGATTGTGGTGATGTCAGGTCATAGGCTGCGGCTGGATGATCTCAGAAGTATTTTCCAGCCTCAATAATTCTGTGATTCTGTAATTCGCTCATTAATATTAAAATATTTTAAGAGTACATTAAAAAGTTTGGGAGATTTTATACAATCAGTTAATGCTAAACCAAGACCCAAACACTCGCAACGAAAACATAGTTTTAGAAGGAAATTTGAAAATGTCATGTGAAATAGCATTAATATGCTCCACAGCAATGGAGTGTCTAAATGTAGAAATAAACTGAAAAGTACTCCCAACAACAGAAAATGTTTCTTCAGTAAAAAACCCCAAACCCTAAAATATTCTTCAATAGATTTCATTAAACTAGATTACAAATCAAAGTTGCTCAGATGCGCATCACGACACATTACATTTGGGATTCAGTAAGATCTTTGTTTCCATAATGCCACGAAATCTTTTCCATGAAGATGTTTATAAGATGACACAGCTTAACCCCCAGCTACTGCCCAAATACCCCATGCAATATTAATAAATCACAGAGAAGAAATTTTTGAGAACCCATTATCACTTCTCTAATGAAAGTAAGAAACACTATCTCAGAGCATTCATGTCTGGCAAATAGAAGTCTAGAGTTCTAATTATTTATTCAAATGCATTGCCTAACTTAATTCTAAATCAGCTGCAGTACTTTGCATGTTCTTCCTTTTAAATCTTGAATAACTTTACAGCCCTACTGGACTGCAACCTTGCCTTATACCTCCAAACCACATTTTCTTCTCTACTCTCAGACACTCAGGAGCAATTCCTGTTTGGAAAGAAAATCTTGAGGAATTTAGGTTGAGGCTACCCTTCACACCTGAGTAAAGACCAAGACCCTTGTTTCTTGCAGAGTGTTATTTCCTACACTGAGATTTTCACAAGCTTAATAGTCACAATTCACTTTTCTTGCTTTGTTTGTTTTGTTTTTTTAAACAAAGATTTTGGAGCTGTTTCCCTTGGTCTTACTTTAACTTTAAATAAAAAGTCTTGTGCAAGTCAGATTTATCCCTCAGAAGGCATTTCTAAGCCATATGCAACTATTTTTACCCAACAGCATCTGAAAAATGTATGCACATGCAAGCATAACTTTGTAATAGCCCCTTTACTATAAACCAGTATCCTAAGAAAGTCAGAAGGTTCAAAAATTCATCACATTAGTACATTTGAAGTCTACTCTGAACAGAGAGGAGAGCTGGCCTTAACAACATATGCTATCTCCAGTTACGATAGCCATGTCCCCCTCAGAAATATCTTTGCTTTCTTCTCTCTTGTAATTCAGAGCACAAGAAAAGAAGACAGGAGGAAACTGAGGACAGGTAGAACCCCAGCTAAGATGTGGTTTCTTTTCTACTTCCTTCAAAACTATCAACACAAAATATGAATTTTCACCTTCTTATCTTCCTATTCACATGCAAATTGTTCAGATTCTGATCTCAGGCTGATTTCCACCACCAAGAGTCACAGCAGCATGAAGAGCTACCACTATCCATCTGTTTTACACTGATACAAGATCCCAATCAGATCTGGGTCATCTCACCTTTGAGTCTGCCACAGACATAAATTAAGAGATCACATGCAATAGTGCTTATGCTAACTGAAATCTAATGTATAGGCATAAAAATACATCCAGTCTTTTCCCTTTTGCTCACTGATGTGAAACTCATCTTCAGAAATTAAAGAGGAATTTCTCTATATTTGCTCTCCCTTTTATGAAAGAAAAGAACACACATGCAGTATGCTTAGTCTGTGGAAAACTGACCTAATGTACCTGTAGCGTATATATACTACAGAATTATAATAGCTAATAAACTATTAAAATAATAGCTAATAAGCTACTAAAATACAGGAAATGCATGTTCTGTTAGTCAAATAATACAAATACAAGAACCTAACACTGTATTCCACATAATTACAAGCATCCTAGTAGTCATATTAATTTCCACTGCCTAATAATTTGGTGGGTTTATAAATGTCATTACTCATGAGGGTCTGTGTACATCCTCCTGGACAACATAAGAATTTCAAAATTCAGCCACTAGAAAATGCATGAATAATGCAACATGCCAAGCTGTTGCTGCTGATAGCTACTGCATATTCCTTGTGCTTATTATCACAAGTCATTGGTGTACTGGGCATCACTGGAAAGCCATTGGCTTTGTTCATTTAAATCAAGTCCCAGCAGAAAGAACAATCCGATAAGGCTGGTAACTCAACACGGAATGGTGCCTTTGGAAAAGTTTTAGTAAGATGCTCAAAACTAAAAGGGGGGGATCCCTGGTGGTTTCAGACTCACTAGCAGATGCCTTTCAAAGTTAGAAAAATGTAGTACAAAACCTGCCTTTTGTTGTTTTGAATACATACACATCTCACTACTGACCCCCAAATTATAACAACCACAACATGATACACCAAACATAGCTTTAATACCCAAAAAACCTCCAGTACTGCTAGACCCAAGCTTGAACAGCATATACCAGCTTAAGCCCATGACTCCAAGTCACTGTGCAAGCATTACCTCATCCACCTGTACACAACTCAGGTACATTTCCTATGTCCTATACCATCATTCTGTTGTCACAAGAACCACAGAAGAGATAAAAAAATTACCTGTGGAATCAAAGTTTTCCATTCAGCTTACAGAATTAGTATTCTCTCTCACCTCTTTTCCTAACTCAAGTTTTAGATTCACAGTATTGAGAGTATGTGCCAAAAGATAACAGGTCAGCAGAAGAGAGTCCTCCCATGTGGGTCTATGTTTTAAAGAACATATAACCCAGGGGCTCAGGTCTGCAGAACAGATTTCTTATATTTGACTCCCTTAGTAATTTGCTCTTAAGTAGCCATCCAGTTAGGCCATTAGGATGCTCCATGCTTATCTTATCAATGTCTTAAAGAAGATCTGGCTAGAAGCAAACACAACTCCTTCTGATGCTGATGTATTTACTAGCCACCAAACTAAATGGACGCCACCACTCACTGTTCATAACCAGCATGAACAGTCACACTTTTGTCTCTGACAAATGTGCTTAAGAATATTCTGCAGTCCTTGGACACCTGGTGTGACCTGGTTTACATTCATAACAGGAACTACTGTGGTTTTGGAGCATATCACTCATAGGAACAGAAATGCAATAGCCTCCAATCCCTGGCCAGATTTCCCTACCTTGGGGATTTACTTTGCTTGTTCTGTGCACAGTCAAGATAAACTTTCTAGGAGAGGCAGAAGGCTTTCAAGCTCTTCCAACTGTCATAGTACAGATGTACCTAAAGGGATAAAGACTTTACTTGATTTGAGGTGCATTTTTTGCATTTCACTTTCACAGAGAAGCAAACCCAAAAGGGAAACCATGAACAGCAGGGAAATCAGTTTATTTCTCCCTGCAAAAAGAGGCAGATTTTTGGAGAGACTGCTGGCTGCAAAGCCAAGCCTCATATTACAAAGGAGGAAACTGCTTCCTGTTGTTTGATCTTCCCACTTAGGAATAGAGAACTTGCTACATATGGCATCAAAGACATTCTTATTGTCATCATTGCTTCCACCTGTCCACTGAAACACAACTCCAAATACCAGCTCAAATCTCTGGGTGGAAATGGCATGGTTTGATGCTACGGCAGTCGCAGTCACATCTTCAGGACTATTTTGTATGAGAAGTTGCACTGATACAGAAGTAAAAGGCACTGATATATAAGTAAAAGGGTGCAACCCTGTCCTCTAAGTAAGATATTTGTTCTCTGTCCTATGAAGACCAAGACAGAAGGGTAATCTTGCTGGCTAAAACTCTGTGCTAATGCAGTTTTCTTTTAAATTTTGAATTATGATAGAGTGTCTAAACACAAAAATGTTTTAGGATTCTTCTGGAGATAGCAGAGCCCCTGTAAAATCAGCACCCCTGCTGCCCCTGGAAAAGCATCCTACACATGTTGCTGTGGTGTTTTCAGCTGTTCAAGCTCTTTACTCAGATTGGAAATTTTAGAGGAGATTGTTTTGAGGGGTAAGGTTTTAAGAGCTATGTTCAATCTGTATTGGAAATGAATGTCTATAAGCATGTTGCTCTGACTGAGTAAAATCCAGATCAATAACAGAACAGCCAAGCAAACAAAACAATGCTGTGAAAGTTAAACTAATCCAGGGAAATCATAACACAGTCATATAGTCCTAAAACTTTTGCCAATTGTTCAAGTAATGTGTGATTTTTTTTCCTCTAAAAGTTAAAACAGAAATTCAGTCAAGTATCTAAATGCATAAATTTTTGCCTCCATAAATCTCCATCTCCAGTAAAGTCCATGAATTGTCTATCTGCATCATGAAACCCCAGAAAACCTACCAGAGAACATAAAATGTCAGTTAATTCACATAAAATATAATCACAACAGCACCGAAATCACCTGAAATAATCTATATAAATACTTGTTCAAACAAACCCAGTAACTTGAAAACAAGCATGATCATAACTACTTGAAAATGCCCAGATCTTTGTATTCTGGTAAAACCCAGAATAACACACTGGTATTTCCCAGGCCTAGTAGACAAGCAACCCACTGGGCAGCGAAGGAAGACTTTTTCAGTAGAAAGCAGAGTAAAAAGCAGGCCTTAGAAGGGATCTAGAAAGGACTGCATGTGAACTGACAGATAAATCTCAGACAGGGCAAGAACATTACATAGTGTTGAGATGGTGACTAATTGATAAAGGACAGAAGAGTCTTTCAAGAGCTTTACTCCTTTATTCTTCTACTCCCCTACTCCACTCTCCTCTTTCACATTAATGGAAGGTAGCAAACTAACAAGACAGGACAACGTCCCACAAAGCAGTTGTGTCACAGGACATACATTTCCCTGTCAAAATAAGGCCATGTTTTGTTTCAGTGATACACTACAGCAGTAACAGATTACTCAACATGCAAAACCCTAAACACAATGATGCAAAAATTTGAGGTACAACAAGGGTGAGTGTAGAGACTTGCATCTTGGCAAGAACAACCCCAGGGACCAGGATAGGTTGGGGACTGACCTGTTGGACAGCAGTGTAGGAGAAAGGGACCTGGGGTCCTAGTGGACAGTAGGATCACTATGAGCCAGCAATGTGCTCTTGTGGCCAAGAGGGCCAACAGCATCCTGGGGGGGGATCAGAAGGAGGGTGGTTAGCAGGTCGAGAGAGGTTTTTCTCCCCCTCTACTCTGCACTGGTGAGACCACATCTGGAGTATTGTGCTCAGTTCTGGGCCCCTTAGTTCTACAAGGACATGGAGCTGCTGGAGGGTGTCCAGCATAGAGCAACAAAGATGATGAAGGAAGTAGAACACCTGCCTTATGAGGAAAGGCTGAGAGAGCTGGGTCTCTTGAGCTTGGAGAAGAGGAGGTTGAGGTGTGACCTCATTCATGTCTATAAATATGTGAGGGGTAGGTGTCAGGAGGATGGAGCCTGGCTCTTCTCAAGGTCATCTGGTGATAGGACAAGGGGCAATGGGTGCAAGCTGGAACACAGGAGTTCCATATCAATATTAGAAGGAATTTCTTCCCAGTGAGGGTAACAGAGCATTAGAACAGGCTGCCCAGGGGCGTTGTGGAGTCTCCTTTTCTGCAGATGTTCAAAACCCTCCTGGATGTGTTCCTGTGCCACTTGGTCTAGGTGATCCTGCTGTGGCAGGGGGATTGGATTAGATGATCTTTCGAGGTCCCTTCTGTTCCTTAATGATTCTATGAAAATAATTCAAGTCACATGTTGGCTGATGTTCCCTGTAGTCTGTGTGCAAATAAGATGTTGGAAAACACAGAGATGCGATGCAGCTATTTAATGTCAGACTCCAGACATATTCATACACATGGAGCCAATAGTTTTGCAATCAAATCACAAGGTAATCACAGAACCATAGAATGTTAGGCCTTAGAAGGGATCTAGAAAGATCATCTAGTTCAACCTCCATACCAGAGTAGGATCACCTAGAGTAGGTCACACAGGAATGCATCCAGATGGGATGTGAATGCTTTCAGAGAAAGGGACTCTACAACCACTCTGGGCAGCCCATCTTTAACATCCTCCTATCCAGGCTCTTGCCTGAACACAACAATCTTGAAAAACATGGCTACTGACATCCTACTTTGAGTCACTCCAGGAAATCACATCTGGAAGTACACTATGATACATGCTATTGCAATCTAGAGGACACACACTAACCAAAACCAGAGAGTCTTATTGACTCATTTGCTACAGGCAAGCTACTCAAAAAACACAATTGTGTCTAAATCAAACCTCTGGGTCCTGCCTCCTGCCTGGTTTGTTCACACATTGAGAGAATTCACACATGTTCCAGCTCTACAACTAAGTTTGCTCCCTCCCTCCACATCCAATCCTGTCTTTTCTGTATTTCCCTGCCTCCAAATGTTAACTGCAGCAACTCTGAACAATTCTTATAAAGCAGAAATACTACACTGGCAGAACATGAGCATGAAGCAAGTGAACACTTTCTTCCTTCTAATTACAGTGAAAATCATTTTCTTGGGTGGTGTTTTTTCAAAACTGTACTACCAACTCCCACATTTTCTTTGGTGATGCAGTCTGGTTAGGTTTAGAGTTGCTTGCACTTAACTTCTCCTGTCTCCCAGTAGTTTTTGTTCTTCAGACCCAAACTAAACAAGTGTCCAACATCTGTTTTAGGAAGTTTCTCTCATGTTTCTTACCTGCATGTAATCTTTAGGGTATTTTGCTTCCTTTAAAATAAACCAGACTCCTGTTACATTAAAAGTTTATCTAGCATTTGTTTCTTCAGTGCTCTAACTTTTACAGTTGGTTTACTAAGCAGCTGAATTTTGACTCTTATTGAGGGGGGAAATGCTGTGCACTTACAGAGCATTCAGCTGTATTCCACTCATAATTTAAAATTTAGCCTCCAGAATAAAACTGCATATTATTCAGACTCTGTCACAGCAGAAAAACCAAGCTGTACTTTAAATGCCTGATTCATCACATCTTTTCATCACTTTTAAAATTAGTATGCAGCAAGATGCTCACATTTTACACACTCGTGTTCCCATGTACACTGAAAGACAGGCAGCAGAAAAACAGACTAACACGTGCTACCCATGCACACACACCTATAAGCACAATGCTGCAGCTCACAAGAAAACAAACTGCTGTGGGTTTGGTTGTCTAATTTGCTCTGAAAATAACAGCAAAATATCTTTCACATCTAATGATCCAGGAGTACTGATGAGTTTCAGAGTCCCACCCATGAGTGTTCAATATATAAATCACAGCACATGCAGCGAGAGCCAGACTTCCCCGCAAAACACATGGATTTGTGGCTTTTACCAACTCTTCAAAAGAGGAAGCAATCAGAAAATTGTCAAATATCTACAAAGAAACAGAAGACACCTTGGTGATTAATCTTTTGTTTTAATTTTTAAGGCCTATATAAAACACCTTTACACCAGCACGGGCTGTTCTTTTTAGCTGAAAAAGCCAGCACAGAGGCTCTACTAATACAGAGGCAGTCAACTGGGACTTCCCATCTCGCCAGCAGCCCATAAAGCTCCTACTGGGGGGTCCTGGCATTGTATTCAAAGCCTCTTTTAAGAGCCAAGATGGTAAGCTGTGCAAGATTTAATGTGTAGGGAGACCCATAAAATCCTTTAATAGAAACAGTGGGCCTCGGCTGGAAAAAGTTTCAGAGGAGCCATATACATCAGTATAAAGGGTTCAGCTCCCATAAGGCACCATAGCCAGCCTTAGCATATGGGTTCCTGTAGCCTCAAAACTCACTGTGAGCTTCTAGGACACTCTATTCCAGAAGTTTGCAAGTTACAGTTCGTACTGCAAATGTGGATATAACTAATCACTGGGTTTGCCTTTTTGTGTGTGTGTGTGCTAACCCATCAGAGGCAGGCAGGCAGGCAGGCAAGTACTCAGCCAGCCAGAAGCTCATCAGAAAGCCAACATGCAGTGTAAGTTTCGTGGACTACTTGTGCTGGGGAGGCAAGAGGAATCTGACAGAGATAGGCAGCTGCCCCTGTGATGGTGCCATTCATTGTTGCCCTAATGAACGAATCTGAAATAAAGGACTATTGGTTATAATTCTCTCTAGATGGAAGGCAGTTGGGGCTGTCTTGAGGAAAACTATGTGCAATAACAAGTGAGGAGTTTGCTACCTCTTTGTTCTTACATTATGTACAAAAGCTCTTTAAGCAGAAGTTCTGCAAATATCTGCTACCATCTCCTGAGGTGCCAAGCATTAATAATTTCTAGACAGAGGGGAAGGCAGGACTTCTGCTCTGACGATCACAGAAACACATATATGGGGATGAATCCAGCAGTCCTGTGCATGGTTATGGAGTACCCCTGACTCTTGCATTGCTCCTTGTCCCAAATCCCACTGATGCAGGAATTGCTGGTCAGCTGCACTGAATACTTAGGATCTCAGTCTGGAAAAGAGGCTGCAGGACTGTGAAGAGCATTATAGAATCACAGAATGACTCAAACTGGAAGAGACCTCCAAAGGTCATCTTCTCCAATCCCCCTGAAGCAAGCAGGGACATCCTCAACTAGATCAGGATGCTCAGAGCCTTGTCAAGCCTTACCTTGAATATCTCCAGGGATGGGGCCTCAACTACCTCTCTGGGCAAACAGTTCCAGTGTTCAGCCACCATCATGCTGAAGAACTTCTTCTTAACATTCAATTTAAATCTACAATTGTCTAATTTGAATCCACTGTCCCTTGCCCTATTATTACAAACCTTTGCAAACAGCCTTTCTCCAAGCATTGAGACTTCTGTTTCAAGAGTCTCAGTAGGAAACAGATTGCCTAGATATATAAGGCTGTGCTTAGGAGACTTTCCCTATTACATCATCCAACCCCTCCTTACATAATTCACCAGCACAACATAAGTGGCACAATGTGACTATCACAGCATAATTGATTGTCACCTAGATCATATTTCTTGCCTGTTTACCCAAGTTATTCATAGCTTCCCTCAGTTACTCAGAGCAACCAACATTGAGCAGCTGGAGAAAAAAAAAATGTAGGGGTACTGGGTGGGCCAAGGGAACACCACCAGAAAGGAGCTCTTACACACTGGACCTGAAAAAAGAACTGATTTCTCATATTTAAATAGGGGTAATAATGTAAGTATTCAAAGGGATGACTATAAAAACGTACAGGGGTCAGCAGCAAGAATATGGATCACTCACCATGATAGATTACACCTTCATTTCTAAAAATGGTATGAAAACTGGAGGTTCAAAACCACTGCTTGAACTGAAGTCTTTGATAGTCATACAAGTAATTACACTTTCACTCCTGGTTGGAAATGTTAAAAGTGCTAATGTGGTCATTAGGGAACCTCATCTGTTTAAAGTAATTAGAAAGGAGGGACAGGAGGGAAAGAAATCACCTTTTCTTGATGGTTGTTTTGTGTCTAAGGACTAGCACATCACCCAGTTTTCCACTCCAATGACAATTTCACTTTGGCACCAAAAAAAGGTCTTTGAAAAACAATAAATGACTTTTTCTTGTGTGTCTGGTTTATATTTGAACATACAGGAAACAGATTCTCCTAATCAGCCCTTTTTACCTACTGCCAAAAATATGACAGTGCAGCTTTACAGCCAAAGAAAGCTGACACCCACTCCTTTTATAATTCACTCTAAACCCCACATTAATGCAATACTGCAAATGAGTGCTTAAATGCAGCAGAACCAAGAACATGCACATTGTAGACTCCCTCTGACACGTGCACAGCTCCTACAAACTCCCTATTGCAGACTATTCTTACATTAGTTTTTTCCCAGCACAGTTTAAAATCAGAAAGTAACCCTGTACAGAAGTACACATTACAAAAGTAAGGACATCCAGGAGTCCCTAGTAAACTCTCCAAGAAAATACACCACTAAAACCTGTTTGCAGGTCATATCGTTGTGTTCCCAGTCCTTATGCTTACAAAAGCAAAAAATTTATCATAGAATCACTATGGCTGGAAAGGACATCCAGGATCATCAAGTCCAACCTTCATCCCAACATTTCCTTAACCACTAGACCATGGCCTCAAGTGCTCCACCTACTTGCTTTTTAAACACCTCCAGATGTGGTGACTCCAACACCTACCTCCCTGGCCAGCCTGTTCTAGTGCCCAACCACTCTCTCAGTAAGTAACTTCTTCCTAAGATCCAATCTAAACTTTGAGGCTTTTTTGTCTTGTTCTATCATTACTAATTTGGGAGAAGAGCATTCCTGCTAGTTTAGCCATGTTCTCACTTCTTTTTTTCTCCCAACAGAAAATGTGCTTTTAGCCATTGGTCAGCTGGAGACCAGCTCTTGCACTTTGCCTAATGCACAGTCACTGCACGGATGGCTTATCTACGTGCAATTCACCAAAAAAATTCTACACACCCAACTTACTGCATGTGTGTTGAGCAACTGTACTATTCAACAACACACAGTAAATCTGCAATATTTAGAGCTTCAGATTCACTGTCCAGGGACAGGCCATACGGTCAGCTCTACAAAGACAAGACATATTAGATACCAGCTATTAAATGTGAATGTGTGCCATGCGACTGGAACAAGTATTTTATCAGAATTAGTAAGAGAGAAAGTCATAGCATCTTTAACAACATTAAGTGATTGACCTGATTCCTCTGCTAGTCACTGAGGACTCCTCATATGCTCACAGAATCACAAAAACATTTAGATTGGAAAAGACCTACAAGAGATCATCAAAACTTTAACCTTACTCTTTATCACCCCTAAAACAAATCTCTAAGTTCTATAGATTTCTAAACAAATCAAGGGGTGGTGACAATCACCTCCCTGGGCAGCGCATTCCAGTGCTTTATAACCCTCTCAGAGAAAAAAATTTCCTCATGTTCAGCCTAAACTTCCCTTGATGCAGCTTCAGGCTGTTCCCTCTAGTACTATCACAGTTCATTTGTGAGAAGAGGCCAGCACCTACTGCTCTATGGTGCCCTTTCAAATAGTTGTAGGGACAAACAAGGTCGGCCCTCAGACTCTTCTTCAGACTAAAGAGCGTGCCAGTTCCCCCAGCTGCTCTTTGTAAGGCTTGTTCTCTAGGCCTTTCACCAACCCAGTTGCTCTTCTCTGCACCTGCTCAGCACCTCAACATCCCTCCTGCACTAAGATGCCTGAAACTAAACAGTAAACACTCGAGGTGGGATCCCACCACTGTCAAGTACAGGGAGTTGATCACTTCCCTAGAACTTGCAGGGAACACTTTCTTTCTGACCTAAAGCTGCTGAGATTAAAAAAAACCCAACCCATTAAAGATGCCTAATCTGAGGGAACAGAAGATAGAATAAATAAACCCAGATTTGAAAAATAGAACAAATGTTTTAACAAAACTCTGGTACAATAGCTCTCACATTGTGACAAAGCAGAAAAGAGTCACATTCTGAGGCAGGGCACCTGTACAAACATTTATTATCCTGACCCAAGAGCAACCAAGGAGTTATAGAGTTTATATGCTAATGTACTTACTTCAAAGAGTTCCTTAAGCTACATCAGAAGGCAAAAATCTGTAACACCAAGAATTTTAGCACTGAAGAAAAGAGGACTGACAAACTGCCATGATAACAAAAAGAAGAGACACTGAGAAGTGTTCAAAGATGGGAAACCTTTACCTTTCTCTACAAGGGACCATTGCTGTTTCCTTTAATTGCAAAACCTGTACCAAGGTAAGCTTTGTTCCCACACAGCACAAAACAGAACCTGGTAAAAAATTTCCTTTCCTAAGATACTCCTTGACAACCACCACTATTCTTCTAGGTTTTTTAATTACTTAAGTGTTACTGGGTGCTTGCAAATCAGGCATTTGATCTTTTGGCATCTGGCAGGAGAGATATGGCTGAAGCCTTAGGAAGAAAAGGTCCTGTAGCAATGCTGTTTACTGGCAGAAGGTTCAAGTCAGCTGCTGGGACTGTTAGAGGGCTGCCTGAAGGAAGATTTATTTTTATAAATAAAAGAAAATAATCAACTTCACTAACTCAGGGTAGATCCTAGTAAGGTAAGAAGAAATCTGCTCTGCATAAACAGTGATGGATCTCACCAGGTACTACCCAAGAACAGAATTAAGTGAAGTCATCAGTGAATTCAGGAGGTATTATTTTTTTATAAGCGGTCCACATTTTTCATGCTCCAGAACTAAGACGTTAAGCCTTGTAAAAGAGTCCGTTTCTCTGCGTATGTTTATCTGTACCCTGAAGCAGTTAAACCAACACCTTTAGCAGTATAGTTCAGGATAAAATTGTTGGGCTCAAGGGAAGTTTAGGAGTCAGACATGGGTCCACATGTTCCAGTGCTGAGTGAGCACTGCTCAGCACTAAGACCTATCCTTTAAAAGCCTGTCCCAAGATGGCAAGCACAGATAATGTTTTATTCTCCAATACCCATAAGTTCAAGGTACATAGTTCCAAAGACAGCAGTAAATTTGGTCTGTAATGTTCAAAACATCATATTCTGGAAGATTTCTTGGTTGCAGTTATCAGTACTCATGGCTAGTGCTCACAGTCTGCCGAAATGCCAGTTTAAAAATAAAAAAAAGAAGCCATACATTGTATTTAGAAAAGAATTTTGGTAACTAACTACTCTCATGTCTCTAAAGTTTACTTATTACTACTGAAACTTGCCGTCATGCAGCAATAAGTTGGAAAGCTGTAATGTTCAGGAAAACAGAGCAGGCAAAGAGAAAAATAGGTAAGTTGGCTTTGGATGGGAAGGAGGTTGTTTCTGTATTACAGGCAGAGCATCCTCCTTCTCACACTGGTGACCAAAAAACCATGAGGCCAGAAGCACTTATGGGACTGGATATGGGGCGTGATGTGTTCCCTGTGCAGCAAGCACATGGTAACAGTACTAGATTCAGGGCTGGGACACCAGTGCTCTAGGTGGAGATCAGATGAATTACAGCAAGTTAAAACAATGAAGCTAACAATGAAAATATTGTTATCAGCAATATTAAGTATTGCAAAAGTCTTCTTCAAGGGTAATGGGCACAACTGTCACTGACATTACAAGGTGGACATGATCCACAGCAACGCAGAAGACACATTGTGTTTCTAACTCTTAGATTATATATAGGCAGAAAGTACCACTCTAATCATGTGATAATCCTGAACTGTGTACTGTACCAGAACAGCAAGACAATACATTGCTAGCACAGCAAGATTAGGTACTACTTGTTTTTTTCTCGCTACGTAAACAGGCCCTGGTACCACATAGCATAAATCCAGACAGGTCTGAATAAAGCCCTTTCTGCTCAAGTAGCAGATTAAATTTTAACAAGGTCTGTTATAGCAAAGACATTCAGAAAACCTGGAAGATAGTTAAAATTGTGACAGTATTCAAAGAAGGACAATGTAAGTAACTTTCAGGCCATTCATAATCTGACATTGATACAGACAGGGAAATAAAATATTTTCAGGAGATTCAACTGATACAAAACCAATGGACAGTTTTTGAATTCAAATCAGACATCATGGATTTGTGCAAAATAGATCAGAATTAACATGAGTTTCATCCTATCATGCATAGAACAATTTTATCATTAAATAAGGGCTATACATTAAATAAGGGCCATGCACATCAATATTTGTGAGGCATTTCACATGACACTATCCAAAATGCTGAATAAAAAAGTTGATGCTAAAGAATAACCAATAAGCACATGTTCTCAGAGTCATCACAGTAGTATTCAATGTAGTATGAAATGTTTCTATGTGTAGCTTAATATTTCGTGGCCCTCCTTTAATGAATATTTCTCAACTGTTGAGAATACAAAAAAAGACTTAGAATAAGCTGCTGAGTATCAACTTCTTTAATTTACAGACATGCTCTGAGAACAGACTTTACTGAAGCTTCTAAGTGTCTGCATTGTTAAAAAACAGCAACCTTAATGCATGAGGAATACATTCAAAAACCCAAACCAATAAATCCTCAGCTATGGATGGAAGTTTCAGAACAGGAATCAATGGTCTAAACCAACAAATCTGGATACATTGGATTCTTTAAATCCAGTTACTAAGGGATTAAGACTCAGAAGCCTTTCCAAAATATAAACTACAACAAAGTAGTGATTTCTTTTAGTGACATACAATTTACTGTCTTAATACAGCATACGTGCCAGTACAGTGATCTGTGATATACTGGAGGATCAGATAACTTCTTCAACAGACCCTTCTGGTCTGCCTTTCTTTGACTCTACAAGTGACAATCAAAGAACAAAAAAACCCAGCCAAAATAACCAACAAGAGAGGTGCTTACCTGTGGGCAAAACCTGTAGTTTTAGGCTTTACACAATGAAGTTAACTTTAAAGTTGCATCAAGAGCAAAAAGGTTTTATTTATACAGATAAAGCAAAAAAAAGGTACATCATTCTTTTCTTTCCTTTACTGTCTTGCACTGAATACTTACAGACTGCTTGACTTACTGTTGCTGACAGGAGGAGAATGAAATAGAATGAGTCCAGTACAGTACAACATGAAACTGATAACATTATCCTACTTGAATGTCAAGTTTGCTTTCGTACTGCATGACTGGTATAAAGCCAGAGGAAAAACAAAGAAAATCAGCAGCAGCAAAAATGCCTGAGACATGTAGGGAAAAAAGATAGCAACTAGTCTCAGGGAAGACGCCCAAGTCAAATTTAATCATGTGCTAAGAAAAAGCTAAGCTGTCTCAGACAAGGTGGGTTACCTTTGCAATTTAGCAAGGTCTTAAGAGTTTAGTCAGTTTCCTCATGTACAGGCTAGAAAATACAGTGTATAAAGCAACAATGATGATAAGAAGAGCTCAAAAACAGATTGGAGGACAGGTGTGAGTACAAAGTATAAATAAAAACATACAAAAAGTATTGAACTGCTTGAGGAATTCAGCTGTAGGAACAAACAGTACTAACAGATTAAGGAGGAAGGTCAGAGCAAAGTTGCTAAAGCACTTTATTGCTCTCCCTTCTATCAAAACCACACAGGGTTTATCAAAGTTTGCATAATGCCTGCTGCATCACCCACAGGATAAACAGCTTGCCAGGCTCAGCTTCTGTTTATCACCACTGCCTGCACTGAGAGATGGAAACATTACATTCAAAAGTTCAAGCAAAATTCCACCTTCTAGAATAAAAGTAACATCCTTGTTACTAACTGATGGAATTAATAACACTGAACTCCTGCCAACAAATACAGAAAAGCTGCAGTGTCGATGAAGTTGCACTTAGATGTGGAACCTCTGCCCTGTGCAAAGAAAAATGCCAAATCCCTTCCAGCTGGTGTAACAGAGACGTAATTTTCTACTAGCTTGGATGTGGCTAGTAATGAAGAAGGTCTATGAAGAATAAATACTTGAAGAACAAGAAGATTATTTATGAAAAGCAAATAAACTCATATGAGCTTGATCCTGCCAGCCCAGTGCCAGAGAGAAAAAATGCCTATCCAGGTATCTTGGTTTGGGTTTTGAATAACTTACGTGACCTGTGACTAGGTCACATCAATACTTCATGTAATAGTGGCACAATGCTTACTGAGTAAGTAACATGTAGCCATGTCTTGATGGTCCACATATACCATTGCATGTGACAGTCCACTACACACAAGAAGCGTGACTAATTATTATCATCTGATCTGCTTCACTGATGAGCAGGCTTACTGCTGTTGTGTAAACACCAACTTTATGCATAGATTAGCATTTATAGTAGACAAAATACTCTTGTACTTCCTGAATTCAATGGCAACTTGCCTTTTTTTGGTTTAGAACAAAACAGAATACTTTTCAGTCTGCAGATTCACTACAAAACCAGGGAATTTGTGTGGTTCTAAACATACTCAAATTTCTGTATGAACTCAGTACACAGTCTCCACAAAGTCAGATAACAACACTACTTTGGCCAGGACTAGCAGCTGGACAATGTGATGTTAGAAGATAATCAACCTAAGGAAAACCAGAGGCAAACAAAGCACAGTATGCACTGATGAAGGATTCCGAACATCCATGAAACTGTCACTGAAGATGCAGTGTAACAGTGCTGATTTTTGGTTACATTTCTTACTCACTCTCCATAACTGCAATTCACACCAACTGAGCCTCACAAAAGCCACCTTGTCCAATCTGTTGGTATTTCTCCATCACAGGAGCACATGGAAGAACTTTCTTTCAGCATAGCTACACTACAAAATTTCTGTGGTGTAAAACATCAAGCAGTGGTTTTGCTCTTTCGTATAAATCATAAGGAACAACATGCATTCAAAACTGAAATCTCTCGTGAGGAGACACAGATAAAGAGGGTACTGTATGAATGCTTCACAAAAAGTGTATTATTGAACTGCTGGTACTGCCAAGACTCTGGATAATTTCACTCTAACTATGCTCTCGAGTTTCAGCTATGTACAAAGAATTCATTTTCACCTTCTAATCTTATGGATTAAATATGTTTGAGAAAAAAATTGGAGCAGAAAAGAGACCTCCCAGTGTCCAATTCACATTTTAAAGAGGACCTCCTGCTATGAGCAGCTATTTTCTAAATGTTGATTTAACAAAATTCATCGCTTCAAATGCACGGATTCTGTTTGCACCAAAATAAATGGTTCCCAGTGCAAAAGCTGCCATACCCGAGGCAGGTGTTTTTATAGGAAAATAAAATATGGTCCTAAGAGTACAATGAGAGGATTTCAGACACCAAAACCAAAAAACACTAGACAATTTCCACAGAAACACATTTTGCAGAGTCTTCTTGTCATTACAAAATACTTTGCCTCTTAAATCTATGAAGATCCATACAGAAACAACCAAAGAAAATACAATCCATTGCTGGTTTCTAGGAAGGGAAAAAATTCAGAATTACTTTTTTCTTTAGTTTTACAATTAGTCTCCAAATGAAACAAAGATGTGATGTTTCCAGGAAATAATGAAACGTCAACCATCTTTCTACGTGTATTTTTAACAAACACTTCTGGCAGGCTGTACTGCAAAGAGTTAACTCATGTAATTGTTACAGAAGTCAAGGGATTTGAGGGCATGAAGTTACTCATGAAATGGGCTCGACATTTGACAGAACTGAACCTTTCTAGTGCCTCATTATTTATTCATATATTGAATGTTTCCATCTCAATTTAAAAGCTAAGAGAAACTGTCCGGTTTTAGGAAACACTTAAACAAATATCATGAATGAAAGGCAGTGAAGTCCAGAGATATGAAGGTATGGGGAAGAAGTAACTTGTAATTGACAAAACAGTTCAGAAAAACCTACCAGCACTAGTAAACGTTATTACTAGTAATACACCAGACTGCAGTCAGAGTGTTTAGCATGATCTCTAAAAATTACTTGCTCACAAAAACATAGGAAAAAGAATTAGATGCTTTGATGTTCACAGGCCACTTCTGACTTAACACACTTGAGATCCAAGAGTAACAGACAGATGCAGACAAAAATCAATTTATTCCAACAAGCTCTTCAAGCAGCAAAAATATACAACCTTGTTCCTGGGTTTAGCCTCTTAATTAATACTACCTCTAGGAAGACAATAATGCTTACAAGTTCTGCAACATTAATTTTCCTTATTGGAACAGCTTACCCTTGTGAATTGTATAACATCTGACCATTGAAGCAGCCAGCCATAAAATTATTCCTTCATTAAACAGCTACTCTTCTCAAAGAGGACAGCCTATACAGTGCTGAAGAAGTCTTGCTCCTGCTGCAACATCTGTCTCCCCTGAAAATAAGAAACCCTCCTTGGAGCAGGGCAAGTCTCAGAA
Source organism: Upupa epops (assembly GCA_013397515.1). Lineage (NCBI taxonomy): Eukaryota > Metazoa > Chordata > Aves > Bucerotiformes > Upupidae > Upupa > Upupa epops. The sequence continues at coordinate 220,204 of VZRI01005348.1, forward strand.
CCCCTTTAGGTTGCATCCATCACTTCACATGAAGCACTCCTATAAACACCACATGTCCCAGTAAAATAACTGCTAAGAAAAAAATCCAAGTCATCTCTATGCTTGCACATAATCAAACAAATAGTATTAAAATAAAGGGGGTCACTTGGGCTAAACTCTAACATAAATTCCTTTATTAATCACTATTTAGGGACAAGGAGAGTAGATGTAGTTGGAACGAAAACTGGAACCATACTGCAATTGTCCTGAATGAAAAACTTGCTGCTTAAGTCCGAATTAAGGAAAGCTGGCAGAAAGGTACTAAGTAAAACACGTGCAGATACTATCCCTCCACACCTTCACCACAGGTCTTTATAGATGAGAAGCCATATGCTTGATTTCTATTCAAATGACCAAACAATGTACTTAGATAGAAAGAAAAGTGCCTACTAGAAGGGTTTGAAATGATGTATTTGCTACAGTGCAAGACGATAACTCAAGACATTGGGAAATTAGACTTGGAAAACTTTGAGCTGTCATTCTCTAGTTATGCCAAATTTCAGACAGAACCTTACCTCATTGGAGAAATGTTGTGTTTCCCAATTTAGGAGAACTAGAAGTGCACTAAAAGATTGACAAACATGGCTGGAAGCAATCCATGTAATGACACTTCAGACAGGTCTAGGTGTGCAGGGAGAACACAGAGCTGAGGAGGATCCCACTGCAGTCCAGCTCTAGCCCATCACCCAGCTGTTGCCTGTATACCGCCAGCTGTGCTGCTTCTATTACAGGAGCAACACAGTAATAAGAAATGAGCACCCACAACTGCAGAAAATTAGGCAGAGTAATTTTTGCTGCCAAAAGTAGTGTCTGTGGACCATTAAGAAGGAGCGGTACAGTAACTAAACTGCTACTGGGAATGAACATAAAAGCTAACAGGATTCTCTGTGGAGTATAGTACCTCATAATAAGAAAGAACATTAAAAGTTATTATATATTCCCAGACTGAGACAAAGAACAAACCAATTCCTCTCATTACAGACACACTAGTTTCTAATCCAATTGACTTTCTTCAGTTGCTCATATGTTTATCAAGCAGTTCTTTTAACTCATCCTCATTGCCCAATGGAAAAATGTTGCTAAACCCAGGCTACACCATGTATGTTGCTGAGTCAAAGGCAAGTGACCCCCACAAATGTTTTTCAAGTACACCAGATGAGAAATCTTGTGATCAGGGTCTAGAGCACAAGTCTTATGATGAGTGCCTGAGTGAACTGAGCTTTTGTTTAGCCTGGAGAGAAGGGAGGTTGTGGTGAGGTGGGTATCATTTTTTTTCCTAGTAACAAGTGATAGTATGAGAGGAAATGATCTCAAGTTGCTTCAGGGGAAGTTTAGGTTGGCCATCAGGAAAAAAACTTCACTGAAAGGGTTATCAAGCACTGTAACAGGTTGCCCAGGGAAGCAGTGGAGTCACCACCCAGAGAGATATTTTAAAGACGTTAAAAAATGTATAGATGATGGCACATATCACTCATATAACTATTACTACAGCAGTCTTTCTAATGCTAATTTTGTACTCCGTATCTGAGAAGGGAAAAAGAGAATTTTTGTGGAAAATATGAATTGCCCTGGGACAAAGTCTTCCTCCTGGACAGGGATGAAAGGAGAGAAGAGCAGAGGACTGGAAGCTCTCCTGTTCCATACAGCAAACACTAGAATACTTGCTAACTCAGGAGGACACTTCATGAGTGCTATGTATCAACAAACTCACTGGAGAGGGTGAGGGCACTTCTACAGGGGCTTTTAGTCTAAGAAGAAAATGAAGAGGCACATCTGATGATGAACAAGCTGAACTTGAATAAACCCTAAAATGCTTGTTGAGCATAGGAGGTATTTTTAGCTGTCTTTACAAACTGAGAAGTCTAGTTCCCAAAGCTTGAAAATGGATTATTTAATTTCATTTTATTTATCCTGGCATTTTACTGCAAACACTTTTAAAGACTGTTTTCAGGTTAAGAAAAACAAGTGAAGGGAAAACACACAGGTTAGAGTTCACTTTTATTGAAATTTAGCCCAGAACTGCTAAGTGCTAATCTCTGGAGGAAAAGCAAACTAATTCTGTAAGAGTGGCTCTGATTTTAGGCCATACAACCTGTTTCTCACATTTCTCACAGACTTCACATAGTTCTTCACAATTTACCACTTGCAGAAAATCCCAGAAAGATGTTATTAATTAAAGCTAATAATTTCTAGAAACTGTCTTCTCTCTTACTAAACAAGCTTTTGAGAAGATATGCCAATAGCAGCATTCCTGAAACACTAGCTACTGACTTACTGTGGTTATGGCAGCTGAAATTTTGCTTTCCTTAAACATGAGAAAAAGCGAATCATTAATATCTGCTTAGAAAAGAAAATAGTATCTGAAAATGGGGCTTTTCATATTAAAGCCAGTCGATGTTTCTTCAACCTCAGTAAAATTGTTCACATATATATAACAATGTCACCAGTGAAATTGTACAAACCCAACATTTTGAAATACAGGCTGCACATCACATTTCATTTTCCAAGTAATTTGTACACATGGCTAGCAGGTCATGATTCTGTGTGATATTTTCCATCTAGCATTTATACACTAAATGGAACATGTTTTGTTTCTAAATGACTCTCATTAATATTTCCTTATGCTTGTTGAGAGAAAAAAAATAGAAACAAGTTTTGTTCCTTCTTCACTAATCTGTTTAACCTTCTGCAAAAGACATCAAAACTCATCATGTTTGTTGTAACATTAAAACAGGTATTGGAGTGCATGCTTTAGGAGACTACACTGGTAACTCAGCTATATACACAGGGAAAAACGCAAGGGACTTTGGTCACAGCAGGGGGAAACATTTCCTGCAGGGCATCCCTAACTCCACAGTTGAGACTTATTTTCAGCTTCTCCAGCATGGAGTCCACTGTCGTTCTTACTACCTACCTACACTCAGACTATAAAAATACAGTGCTTAAGTGAAAGGCACCTCACTGTTCTGATTTTTTTCCCCCTTAAGAGTGCCTCTATGCATTTATACTTTTGTGCCCAGTGCAGATAAAGCCTTCAGTGCCTCCTGGCTAAGCAGCAGATGTAACATGCTATGTGCCCCTCAGGAAGGAACTAGCTAGAGCCCTCCATGGTTAAGCAGACTTGGACTTCTTACCTTTATAGGAAAAAAGCAAATGAATGTCTCCCACCTTGCTATATGTGAAAGACTTAGGCAGCTGAAACCTCTGCTTTTGCCTCTGTCTATCTCTGACCTGTCTGCAGTAGTCCAGGTCAGTGGAGCACTGAGATAAGGAGTTGTATCAATCTAAACCAATAGCAGCACCAGTGCAAGATGCGTAGACATGAATATCTCATTTAGCTGTGAAATGGGAACACGGGAGAACTCCTCAAGACTTAAGTAGATAAAAGACACAGTCCCTCTCTCTGAATGTTCATGCCTTTCAAACAACATGGCACACCAAACTTTAAAAGGGTTACATGATCTGATCCTGCACTGCACTAAGAATTGACACTTTGTACAGCCAAGTGCAGGGGCTTCTGCTTTTCCAACCAGGGTTTCCTGAAAACAAGCGTGTGTCCACACTTCTGTGGTAAGTGCCCTACATCTGGCACAAATTTATGGAGGTGCTGACCCATGAAGATGAAATGAACCTCCTCCAAGCCCCATAGATTAATTTTCAGTGCTTCTGTTCCACACACAAAGCACATTTGTAGACCCCACTTTCTGAAACAAAAAAGCATACCATTACATTTACACTTTAATAACTGCATAAACAAAGTAAATTTATTTTCTTTGAAATGGCATGACACTGCATTGTTTTCTAGCAAGATAGCTTGGTACACAGTCAGACTTCTGCTCATTGAGGAGATAAGTAAAGTGTGAGTCTTCCTAAAACAAAGGCAGGCTATTAGTATGAAAAGCAGAACTTTCAGTGAGTAAAGTTCTATTTTAACAGGTTTTCCAGAAGACCTCAAGTATATCTTTTTATTATTACTTTCCAGTATACCCAAGGCTCTATCATTCAAATTAAAGATAAATATTGTCATTCCAGTTCACTGCTATTATACCAGCTATTTTCCTTCCCTACAATCACTGTCCCTTTTTCCCCTACTTTTTTTCCACTCTACAGCGGTGCAAAAACATCACTGAGACACAACAGTACTGTGCACAAAGCCATCACTGAATCAAACTCATGGCCCCCATCTCTGGCACTGTGGTGCCTTTCTGAAAGGGAGTGTGCGGCTCAGCCTCCAATGTTGTGCTTGGATGCCAGACAGGTCTCCAAAGGAAAAAAAAAAAGAAACAGCTTGTTTTCATTCCAGCCGTGTTTACATAAAGGCTCTAAAGATCCCCACTGGTGCGTTATTTCTAACCCCCAGCCTCCTTCCCACCTCTCCAGCCAGCCCCCACAGTAACAACCTGCCATTCTCTGCAGCAGCGAGGGTTAAACATCTGGCCATAAATTGTTGGTGCTGCATGCTTCAAGCTGTGACTATTTATCCTAGCTGGAGAAGGAAAGCAGAAATGGTTAATTGCTCTTAAGCCTGACACTATTGGCATGACAGTTTTTGTGGCATCTAGGCAAAACTGGCTAACAAACTCAGTTTTAGCTGAGGCAATGTTTGTAATGAATTAGCTGGTATTTATCTGACTGACTTAATAGGGGTCATTGAACTTCACCCAGGTTTTCCTCACAAAAAGTATGACCTGGCAGTATGCCGTCACTTGTATACTTGTACCTCACTTGCAGCCCTGCAAACAGAGTGAAAAACTAGGTTTTCTAAGATGTGTTATATGTTCAAGGCAAGAAACAGTGATTCAGCTTCTATTCCAGAGGACATGGATCCGTGCAAAGGTCTTAGGCCAGCAGGTCCAGGCAGTGCATCAGCACAAATACTAAATCATCTTAAAAAGCAAAGCATTATCTGTTTTCACATGCCCTGCCACAACTCTGATTACTCAGCTAAGACAGCTTACAGTGCAGATTTAATCAGCAGAAAAAGACATTAGTAGCAGCTGATGAGGTCTGTTGTGGCTTCTGCTCATCACTTGACTCACAGAGCAAAGCAGGGAAGCAGTTTCACATAACCATTACAAGGTTGTACTTCAAATTTGGCAGCAAGTTTGACAGCACATGGAATAGAATCACAGAATCATTAAGGATCAGAAGGGATCTCAAAAGATCATCTAGTCCAATCCCCCTGCCACAGCAGGANTGCACCCCATTGAAGCTCTGGGGAATGTCACTACACAGCTCAAGGACAACACACATGGCCCTGGTCCTCTCAGGTGACAGCTACACCACACCTTTCGATCTGGCTAAGGCACAGGTAACACATGTGGCCTTAACTTCTGCATCTTGGCTTTGCTTATTGTATACATTACCAAAGTGGAACAAACCTTGGCAGAATGCATTGAAACTTGTAAATTTTCAAGCTAAATAACCTTTCTATCCCAAACTTCAGAAGATAAAAGTACTTCCCTTATGTCCTAGCACAGCATAGCCTAAAGTTGGGTATCTTTTGGTTTGTCTTTGCTTTAAAAAAAAGTTTCCCCTCAACTCCCATTTCAATAAAATGAAATCCTACACAATTCCTGACCTTTAGCTTAGTCTAGCCTATGAGCCCATGCTAACCATGATTCTGGATATCATTTATTACATCTAGCATAGATAACGATCTATTCCAAATACACTAAATATTCACTTGTATGACACTGGCACATTGATCTTACCATAAAACATGTTTCTTAGACCATGTTTATAACAGAAATCACCTTTCAAGGGCTTATAACTTCACAAGATGTTTACTTTCATGCTTCTAGTCCATAGCCAAGGAATAATCTTGTGTTGCTTATATTAAAAGCCATTAACTTTTCATTTGAAATTCACGTTTAAGATTCTTAAACTATGAAGCAATAGTAGGTATATTTGTAAAAATCTGGATTTCTTGCAGACAAAACTTCCTCACTGAGTTATCTATATTTTCTAACTTATTCTTTCTATAAGACTCAGTGCTCGAGGCGGTATATCTGATTGTGGTGTGAAGTGCCACATACACACTTTGTATTATCTATGGAACAGAATCAACATCAACCGTAACATCCTAAAAAGTGATATAAAGGTTTCAACCTTCAAAGCTTTTAAAAAGGAACATAACTAGTGCTGGGACATAAATACCCTGTCTTGCTGCATTGTGCACAAACCCAGTACCCATCACACACCTATTCTGTCTTTATGTGTTCCTGATACACATTGATTTGTTGCAGCACATAATGGGAGGTTGCGTCATGAAATATAATCTCTCTGATTTTATGCTGTCTGTAAGTAATAAACTGCATTACAACTCTTCTGATAGTAAGAGTGTTGTCATGGCCTGACTCTTAGTATTATGTTTGGTTTGGATGACAGCATTACTCGCATGCTGCTTTTTTTACCACTGTTATTGGGAACATGAACTAAGAAGGAAAGTTTTCTCCTCATCAGAAGCCACCAAAATTTGAAAAGTTCCTGAGTGAAAACAGCTTTTATGAATCTTTCCTAAATTCACGTTCTATGGTGGGAAAGGAAAACAAAAAGATAAACCTGGCTACTACTTAGTTCAAATATTAGCTCAAAAAAATAATTTCATCTCTCACAAGATACCCATGTAACCTGTTCATGTGAGTGAATGACTGAAAGATCTCCTGATTCCTCTTCTGAATGACTGCTAGACAGGTAGCAAGAAGGCACTTCATACAAAGTTAGAGTCTGCTGTACAAATCAAGGCAATTTATGGTAGCATTTGTCTTTCTTCCTTCAGCACCATCCCTTCAGCACAGACTATTTCAACTTTGCTGGAATCGAGCACAGATTTCCTGCTAGCTTCAGCGGAAGGACCATCAGGCTATAATGGTGTGGACAGAGGCTGTAGTGGGTACAAAAACTCCTTTAACTTGCACAGTTGAAGTACAGTGGTCAGTAGCCATCAAAAATTTATACCCTGGAAGATGGGGTGCTGCTGAAATCTTGAGATTCCCTCTCTACTTCTGTGCCCTTTCCCTTCCTTTTATTTTTTTCCATGTCTTTCAGATACAACTCCAAATCTAACTGGCAGCATTTGTTATCAGAAGTATCTATTTCTAGCTTCCTTCCAAAAATCTTGAATATTTATTATGAAAAAGAAGATAAAAGAGAACATATACATGTTTCATGCCAAAGAAAACAAGCCTCGCTTGGCCTTCGTAGATTTAGGAAATAGTTCAAGAACAGATTATCTGAGTGAAAATGGGATCTCTGTAGTAATGCTAAACCCTACACAAATACTACTTGGAAGGAACTCTGTAACTTTGATAGATCTATACCTACTGCATATCGTTTTTTAAACAATAAAATCTTTGGTGGGTATTATAGGCATACTGAAAAAAAATCTATCACTACACTGAGACAATTCAGTAACATTTTATTCTACACATCACATCAGGTCTCTTTCAGTATTTACACAGCAGAATCCAAGAGGACTCAAACAATTTTATCACATCCTTGAGATAGATTAAAGAGATTTTAATGGTTAAGGGGCTAGGGCCTGCTCCTTTGGTGCAGTAAGCAAGACAGGCACTGACAAAATACAGAGAGTGAAGCAGTGTCAAGACCAATAGGCAATGTTTGTTGCATGGATCAGGCCAGCTTCCACCAAGCTCTTGTTTTCCCTCTACCAAGCAGGACAATGCAGCTTCTGTCAATCCTGACATTGAGCAACTTGATTTTATGAAATAAAAAGTTTGTCAAAACTAAGGTATTCTGTCTCTACTGAGTTCTTGCGTCCTCTGCAATGGCACAAAAGTAATACAACACATACCAATGCTTCATGAGTCACTACTGTCTCAACTTGATGCAAGTCATTAGGTATAACTAAATTGAAAGCAAGACAGTTATTTGCAGGAAACTTCTCCTTTAAATGCCTGTCTCTCCATAATTCTGCACCACCCGGTAAGGATTAAATGAGCTAATATGTTTCTCAGACCCTATAGAGTTTTAGAAATCTCAAGGATGTCCAATGAAGAAAAACAACAGAAATTCCTCACTATGGCTTTATGTTTGTTTTCAACTCAAAAGCTGCTCTATCACAAAAACAAAGTTGATGCTACCAATTTGACAAGAAGACTCACAAACAATTCTGCAGCATTTAATTTTATTCCTTATAAAAAATTTCATTGTTGCCTAGCTTAGACGTTAGTTAACATCTGATCTGATTTCTACACCCATCCTCCATTTTGGTTTTGATTGCTTGCTTCTTGCTTTCCCCCCAGTTTTTCTTTTTGCACCCATCTACATTTAGCCAGTATCAGGGGGCAAACTATAGCGGCTGCTCTATCACCCAATAACCCCTCCCAGTCAAGGAAGGGAACCAGGAAATAGCAGAGGAGACCCATAGGTTGAAGTGAAAATTGGTTACATGAAACAGCGAAACTAATGAAAATATAAAATACACAAAGTCATACTTGGCTCAGTGAATGTACAGTGGTTGTGATAAATGGAAAGGCAGTTCTCAGGATCAGAATGGTAAGTGAGCCCCTCCAGGGCGGGGAAGGAACCTGAGCAGGAATGTGAGCACCCACTACCTGATCTCCTCAGCAAACCTAACCCTTTATAGTAAGAAGGACGTTTATGCTCTGGGATAACCTTGCAGGCACTCAGGTCAGCTGCTCTGGCTGACTCCATGCTACTAATGACCCACAGACTTTGGCAGGCCTATGACTACATCCAGCAAAACCATGACCTGAAGTACCTTTGATTTTTGACGCTACCCATTTAGACCGTCCAGTGGTTTTCAAAGGCACAAGACATCAGACACAATGCTTTACTATGGCTGACATCAAAGAGCAATGCATGATTTAAAAATACAACTATGAATATTGTGACGAACAGGAGGAAGCACTAAAAAGAATCAAAAAGCTTTCCACTGAATTAAACGTCACTGTGGTACAGGTCTGTGCCATGTAATATATTAATGAACATTAGGCATTTGTGGATGTTGATATAGTAAGTCCAGTGAACTTCAAAACTTGAACACATCTTGCTGTGCAGACTTGTTGCTCAATCACTCAGTATACTGAATATACAGAATATTCTCTCTGAGACCAACAGTATGCTTTGCTGTTAGAACCTCTATATTCAAGTTTCAAACCTTCAGCTTCAGTATTTTGTCAATATCCAGCCTTGTAACATCCTGTTGTACCATCTCTTTGAATGTTGTTTGTCAGACACTTTGACGATATTACCCACACACTTGCTTCAAGAATTTCAGCTATTACAGCTGTACGATTACTCTGTTGGCCACAAAATAAACAAACAAAAAAAAGAAACCTCAATCTGTCTTAACCAAGCTAAAACCAAGAAAACATGTCACCATGTTTGGGAGCACATTACCAAAAAGCACAGACATACTGACATTGCCTTACACAAAACCTCTTTCACCAGGACCTGATATAGAATACCTTCTGAATCTGTCGCCTTTCAGGTTTGAGTTTCCAGCACACTTCTTGTTATACGCAATTAGCCCCATGCCAAGGTTTGGTACATTTCATAATAAATCCCTGACCACATTTGCTTCAGGCTTGGCAGCTCTGGAAAGGCTCTATTCATTGGGACAGCAGCAAGCCACAGCACTCACTGCACTGCACAACTCACTTACAGAATTCCAGCACGCTACAGATTTCAACACGCCATCCCCTCCCTCCTCCTCTCAAAGAGCCTGACATATGACTGTGATTAAGTAGGATACGAAAAAACTCCAATCAAATTTTCTCTTTTTCATCCCCTCACCTCATTCTTTCCACGTCTTTTCCCTTCAGAAACCCCACCCCCACCAGCCCTCCACCCAAGAAAACTCTCCCTGCTCTCCCAGCACTGCACGTAAGGTAGAAAACCTTAATTCTTTTTTGCCTTTATTAAAAACAGTAACCATCTGTTATTTGCAGGATCACTGTCTCCTTCTCAGGTTTCTTCAACTTCAGAGCACCACCCTTACAGCAGGACATAAGGCTGGCTTTAGGCTGGGAAAGCTTTCTGTGAGACACCTGAGAAGAACTGCAAAACCAGTAGCAGCGAGAGCAAACACTGGCCATGAGGCCATCTAATCATGGAAAAAACCCTGACAAATGTCTAGCATTCATCCAGTTAAAATGAAAGAGGGAGCTGGGAAGCCACAGGCAGTATGAGTGGGAAAACCGTTACCTCCATCATATACGGACTGGATTTCCTGTCACACTGGGCTGTGGGCCACGCTTGCTGCCCACACTAGGATAACCCATTTTTGCCTCCAAAAACCCATTTGGAAGAAAGCAGCACCCCAGATAAAGAGGCTTCATCGTGTTTAGTAGTAATGTTGCAACTAAGCCTCAAATGAGCTTTTCATAGACTCATAGAATCATCCAGGATGGAGAAGATCTTCAAAACTATCAAGTCCAACCATCTGCCCTACAACCCCCAACCACGAAACCATCTCCTGAAACACCATGCCTACCTGTTTTTTGAACCCCTCCAGGGACAGGTCCTCCACCACCTCCCTAGGCAGCCCATTGCAAGGCCTCCCCACTCTTTCTATGAAGTTTTCTCTAATATCCAATCTGATCCTCCCCTGGCACAACTTGACCAAATTTCCTCTTGTCCTACTGCTAGTCCCTAAGGAGAAGAGGCCAACACCTACCTCACTGCAACATCCTCTCTTCAGGTAGTTGTGGAGAACAGTGAGGTCTCCCCCTCAGCATCCCATTGCATTCCTGATCCCTTAACCAGCTGCTCCAGAAGCCTGAAAGCTCTCTCAATTGCATTTGATGGGTTTATTTTGCCAGTTCATTGCTACCTACATGAAAGACCAGAAGCGGGTAGTAACCTGAAGGCCTCCCCAGGGTGAGAAATGTACTTACAACATTCTTTATCTGGGCCCCAGGGAGGCAGCTGCCTTCCCTGTGAAGTGTGCCTGGTGTGCACACTGGGCCCTCCACACCCCTCAGGAGGGAGTCAGCCACAACCATGAGCCACCTCTTTTCCTTTCTGGACTGAGTTATGATTGCTGGTCTGAGGCAAGTTTGCCTTGGTGGTACTTCTGGCCTATGTGAGGTGTCCTCACCATTATCTACCATTTCCTCCTGCACGGCTCCATACCTGTTCCGTGAGAGCACTGAAGGGGCACGTAAGTTCTTAAAGGTATAAGCCTGCCCCATTTGTGTTGTCAGGCAGGTACCCATTGTCCCTGCTCCTGTAAGTTAATTTGGGAAGGCTGGAAAGCTGACTGAGACAGTAAGGTGTCCTGTGTTCCACTACTGAGATCTGCCTCCTGAGCCCTTTCTGTGGAGAGCAGGCTTTTAACTAAGTGGAAAAAACCTCCAGTAACTTAGTATTGTCTCATCTCGCATTGTGCTAGAACATGGTGTAACTCCCATTAGCCACGTGACACCTTCCAGCAGTGCCAAAGCACCTTTGCGTGCACGTCAGCCCTCCTTTCTGCTCCATGCACACATTCTCAATGCTTCCTTTTCTTTCTCAGGCAAGTTCTGCTCTTCCTTTTAAGGACCTGTCACAGAAATAACTTGGACAATGCTAAGCTGCCACACCTCCGTCATCCCTCCCTGCCAGGCAAAAGATGGACAAAATCACATTCAGAGGACATAAACTAAGCTTCAAAGAAGAGCTGTAGCTCAACGGAACAGTGGAAAAATAAGACAGCAGGAAAAAATGTTATGTTATTAACTGGTCAGGATTTCTCCTGGAGTCCTTTTATTCAGGATCCATCCTTCCCTCTTCCAAAAGGCTGCTCACACTAAAACCTGCATCCAAATCCCAAATGCCAAAGCATAAAATCCTGTCAGAGGTGACTATATTCAAAGGCAAAATCTAATGAGACATTAAACCAGAATTTTATCTATCTTGGCCTTGTTAACCTATACTTGACATTGCCAGAACACTAACCTAAAAACACATCCTCATTTTGTGTCATCACCTTGCTTGCCTGGAGCCACTGAACACCAGAATTCATAGTGAACTTTCCTTGCTACTTGTTTTTAATTCTTAAACCTTTTTTTTATCAAATCCAAGACTTTAAAGATAGTAGAACAACTGCATTTGGCACAGTGAACACAACACCATCAAACTGTAGCAGCCCCAGAATGTATTTGATTCATCTAAAAACAAGTCAGACTTACCTGAGTATTTCCAAGCTGTGCAGCTTGTGCATAATCTCCTTTCAAAAAGCTGAGTTCACTCACTGTTCAAGTGGAGCCTGCTCATGCATCCCAGCTTAGTTTCTCACAACAAGGACACAGTTCTGTTCATGACTTTTGAAGAACTTTACTGCACAGCATCACATTGTGTTTCCAAGGTTCCTATTTACCTTGATAAAAAGCACTGCTGTAGTGGGATCAGAAACTGGAAAAGCTAAAAGATTGATTAAAGAGCAACTGTAAATTTACACCTTACTTTCAAAGATTGTTCAGGAGTTCTCACAGCTCACTCCTGACTACTCCGTGACTGTGTACATATGGTCTTGGAACAGAACAGCACTTAAGCATCCTGAAAAGCTGTTTGAGGTGGCTGTATGAGGTGGGTTCTACCAAGTTACTAAAGATATCCAGCATGTGTGAGCTGTTCCTTTGTTAATAAAAGTGACAAAAGCTGGGCTGAAGTTTTTGCAACTTGCTCTTATCACTGACCATTAGTCTTCCTTCTAAATTTACCAAACCTTTCACAGACAGCAAGGAAGCGTGGATGTTTTACGTGAGTATGAACGGTACCAGACCTACTCAAAGACAAAAAGCTTGACTTTCCCTGAAACTCTAATCCATCTGTTTTTACAAATATGCACACTTAACTTTAATCTAAGCACTATTTATGAAAACACATACAGACATAAAAGAACACAGAAGCATCAATGACTAATGACAGATTGTACTCTCCCCTTCCCAAAGCACCAGCCCAAGAGAACATAGCAGATAAAATTACCTAAGCTGGCTTTCTGTATTTGTGTGATGTTTCACAGCTGGAAGACATAAGCTTTCCTAAACAATTCAGGACTTTAATGTGACCTTACAGTCATCATTTTGTTTCAGGCAGCCAAGGAATATGCTCGCTAGTTTATATAGAGTTTATCTTATCCATCAAATTCTCCTGCTTGAATGCTGATGTTGCCTACTTACGGCTATACTGCCAATAGAGCCTCACAAAAACCTCCACAGTAATCTGAGTCCTGGTCATGGAGAACAGTCAGAAGAACTGTGAAAAGCACTTGTGCAAAACCCCTTCATGAGCAATTGCTGCATATGAAACTACAGAGCCATCGAGGCTGGAAAAGACCTTTGAGGTCATCCAGCCTATGACCTAATACCACCACATCAACTAGACCATGGCACTAAATGGTCTAACCCAGACAAATATGCCCTATGTGCTGCTTTAAATCCACATGATTGTCCTGTATGTCTTTAACGAAAATCTTCACCAATGATTATTTGGTGTTGCCAAAATTGTACATGTGCACAATGACTGTTACGTGAACCACAGCTGCAAGTTCAGAAGTGAAATAAGACAATACTCTAGAATGCCTGACATTGCTGCAGCTACCAACTTTTACCAGGCCACTGAGCTTAGAGAACAAATATCCAAAATGAAATTAAAACTAAGGACACAACTTTAACCTTTTGTTAATAAGATTTCCTCATGTGAAGTATTACCTCACCATTGTCTACTCCAAGGGTTTAATTCTACAAACATTTACTCCAGTAAGGCCAGCACTCCCAGTCCATTATCAAATTATGTTGGCTTGTATCAAGAATGGCATGGTCAGCAGGAGAAAGAAAGTTAACATGCCCTTGTGAGGCCTCATCTTGAGTACTGTGTTGAGTTTTGGGCTCCTCATTGTAGGAAAGATGTTGAGATGCTAGAACAGGTCCAGAGGAGACCTACCAAGCTCATTAAGGGCTTAGAGAACAAGTTGTATGAAGAGAGGTTGAGCTAGTTGGGGCTAATTTGGTTGGAGAAGCAGAGGCTGAGGGGGGACCTCATTGCCCTCTACAACTACCTGTAGGGAGGTTGTAGAGAGGTGGATGTTGGCCTCCTCTTTTTGGTAACCAATGACAGAACCAGGGGCAATGGTCTGAAGTTGAGGCAGGGGAGGTTTAGATTGGATCTTAGGAAGAAATTCTTTACACCAAGAGTGGTGAGGCACCAGAACGGCCTTCCCAGGGAGGTGGTGGTCTCAGCATCCCTGGTGGTATTTAAGAAATGCTTAGACACAGTGCTTCGCAACAGGCTATAGTGACAGGCATGGAGGGGATGTTTTTCAGTCTCTCAGGTGGTCTAAGATGTCCTTTTCAACCATGATTATTCTGTGATTCACCATGCTCAGGTACATCTTCCAGATCAGGCTCACCACAGCACCAGATATCCTGACAAAACTGAGAAGGATCATGCCTGATAAATTCCTAGTTAAAAACCAGTTTAATTTGACCTCACAGTATGACTTGTGTTTATGAAAAAGTGGTATATCATGCAAGACCACCACTGTTTGGTGGGAGAAGTTAGGGGAAGGGAGCTTGGAGAAAGCAGCCTGTCGTGGAAAATCCTCTTTGCAACAAAGGAAAACCAAAATCTCAAATCATACCCTGACAAACGTTCAGATATTGGCCCAATTTAATATTGTTAAATATTTCTTTAATATTGTTCAATATTTGAGATGCACTGAATTGTGAGCACATCGAGCATGGAGTGTAAGCTGAGATGGTAACTACAGTTTCTGGGCACTTGAGTACGTTAAAAAGCAGTGAAAAATCATGAAAAATAAAAGCTGAATCAGTACCAAGCCATTCCGCTGATACACATGTATTTTAATTATTTCTTTTAAAGTAATTTTATCTTGGTATAGTTCATGCCAGATCAGGTATCATTCTCCTTCTGCTCCTGCCAGACGGACAAAAACATGAGCAAGTTCTCACATCCATCGTGGTTCAAATCCACGTGGCTTGGCCACATTACAGCTCACACACATCATATTGGTGATCAAGGCCTCCTGGGGTAACAGGCACAGTTCCGACTCTTCAAAACACCCAGGCAATCTACACAACAGATCTGAGATCAATACAGTGACTTCTGCAACATATTATAGGGGGATTTTCAGATGCAACATTAATGTGTTCTCATTTAAACATATTTAAATTAATAAGAAAGTTTTTAGTAACTACTGAAAATTGCCAATTAAACAAAATACCGATATATCTTATCACACACAATCAAAAATCTTTTGGCAAATTTTGAAAACTCAGATCTGATGGGAAACTTCCAAATTAATTCAGTGGGGTTTAGATTGGGCTTTTCATCTCCTACCTGTAGCTGATTCAGCCCCAGCTCAGACTTGACAAAATTCTGCCAACTTTACCATGTCACTTCCTAACGAACCATGCTTTTCAAGTGAAGCTAACCAAAAGCTGGAGCTTTTGATGAGTGCTTGCAATTACATTTTCATTTCCCTTCGCCAACTATGCACACAAGTGCTGTAAATCTCTATCATTTTAAATGAGGTCTTCAAGGATAATTCTGGCAGCCAAACAGGAGCATGCATCATGTTTGAAGTGCTGTAGGATCCCTTTTTTTCCTCACTTTTTTTTTAAAATCTTTTGGACTCAGATCTGAAAATTTCAAACAAACTCATTACTCACCTATCTCAGATGACATTTTAATTGCAGCTTTTAACTACACATAGGCTAATGGAGGAAAACAGAATAGAAAGTTCTTTGAGTATACGTTCAGATGGAGAGGCCTTATAGAGAATTCAGATTGAGAATTTATTTTGCAGACTTTATGGATTTCAGAGGGGTTTTTTAGACTTTGAAACTGAAACTGTTGCACATAAACATGAAAATCCTAATGTAGTTTCATAATTAATGGTGTAAGGGCAAAAAAATTCTCAGATACCTCACAGTTCTCTGTATCTGCCACCTCTTATTGCTTAAGCTTTTTGCTTTTAGCAATTGACATTTTTCTTCTTTCCCAGTTAATACCATGATCCTTATGAAAGGTGTTCTCTACGTAGTCTTTATCCACAAAGCCTCACTGATGATATTGGCATTTATAACTAAAACACTTTAATAGCACAGAGGAACAGGCGTGCAAAAAGGGAAGTGTAACTGTCATACTCACAGCTATGGGGAATCAAAAAGGAGGGGCCACTTACACCCTTTGAGGCTCTGTCCGTATGGTTATCACATTTGCTAAGGTCCCTCCTTCCCTTTGTAGCCATAGTGTTTAGTGTAATTCTTATGTCACTAGACACTGGACATAAGCACTAGAGATATAAGTGGAATAATGTACTCATAGGTTCCATGTGTTGGCTGCTGGTATAGATACTCATTCTTCATTTTGAGAAAATCTGCATTGCAGCAGACTTTTGAGAGTAAAATCAGCTTTGACAAAATAAGTCATGCATTCACCACAAATCCTTGGGTCCAATTGGAGGCACACATGAACACTGAAGAAGTTGCCTGATGTTCTTTTTTAGTCAAGCTCCATCATTTTTTAAAGGTCATGGAAGTCAGGACACAGGAGGAATTTGCCCTGGTTGATAAGGACTGGATTAGAGACCATTTAAGGAGTCTGGATGTACATATGGGATGCTCCCAGAAGTGCTAAGACAGATGGCAGAAGTCATGGCTAGGCCACTCTTTATCATCTTTGGTAAATCATGGTGAACAGAAGAGGTGCCTGGGAACTGGAGGATGGCAAATGTCACTCCAACCTTCAAAAGGGGCAAGAAGGAGGACCCAGGTAATTACATACCACTCAGCCTCACCTCTATCCATGGCTTCAGCCTAACACGTCTTCACCAAAGCTAGGTCACGCTTGATCAACCTGATAGCCTTTTATGAAGACATAACCAGATGGATAGATGTTGGCAAAACAGTGGATGTGGTTTGTCTTGACTTCAGTAAGGCATTTGACACAGTCTCCCACAGCACCCTCACAGCCAAACTGAGGAGGTGTGGTCTGGAAAATCAGGTAGTGAGGTGGAGTGTGAACTAGCTGCAGGATAAAAGCCAGAGAGTAGTGGTTAATAGGACAACCCTTGTTGGAGGTCCCTTCAATCCCTAACATTCTGTGATGCTGTGTGATTCTGTGAACAGAAAAAGGTATCTGACAACTGAAGGAACAGCTACAGCCCTTCCTGAAGCTGAGACAGAAATTGAAGTGGTGTCTCTGTGTCTTCAGAAAGAACAATCCATCAAGTCTCAGGATAAAAGAAAAAAAATTAAAATCCCTTTACTCAGTTTCAGGATCAGTCCGCTCTTCCATCAGCATCTTGAACAAGCATGGGTTTTTTATTCATTCTTTTATTCAGAACAAGTGAATCTTTTCCTGAAATGTAAACTAAATTAATGACTAACACCACCAGTTACACAAGACCTTGCCCACCCTACAGTTCCTTGGTATCACCCTTAAGGACAGTCATAAATCTGTAAAGAAACAGAGAGAACACTCAATGGCTTTTAAACAAACGCCACCACATTTTAAACAAGAGCATGTTTGCAAAAGCTCTGAGCCTCTATTGCTCAAACCACTTGTGGTTTCTGAGCACTTCTTTTTTTGAATGATCATGTCTTTATAAAATAAACATGTCTGAGGCTAAATTACTTGCTTGTCTGTTGGGAATAATTATAAAATTAGCTTGTTCTAATTTACACTTGCGGGTTTTAAAAACATAACCAAATAGCAGAGTGAGTCTCCTGGTGAAACCAAAGCCTGGCATGTCAAACATGGTTTAGATCATGCACATGGACTTTGATTTTCTCACTGCAGCACTCTGATCTCTACTGCAGGCCTAGTCCTTTGGTTTTGCCTCCTAATTCTTCAAATAAATATTCCCATTTGTAGGTCTCCAGAGACATTCTTATTCACTCAACATGTTGATAGGTTGTGTAATGTATTATACAAATAATTCCATTCCAGATGCAGAGCTGTGATTATCAAACTGGGGGATCTTTACACATCATTCCAGTGGTTTGCCATAGACTGTTCAGTGGTAGCACACGTGGGGGTTTTGGCCACTGAGTATCTATGCCCCAAACATGGGACAGATGGATGAGCTGTCGTTCCAAATACATTACCTAGAAATCACTTAAGTTGCAACTAGCACTACTGAGGAGAGCACAACATGATTTAGTTTAACTGTGTTCTTCAGTCCCACTGATTTTGATGATCTAAGTTACAGCTTTCCAGGAAAAGATATTATCACATTATCACAACACTGTTATTGCAACACCCTAGCACAGCACACTACATTTTTGTGCAGCAGGTAGTCATGACTGTGGACAATTTTCAGGGAACTACACTGATCAACTTTCCATAAGTGTTTTCTGTTATTTTAGTAGACAATACTAGTTGAATGTAGTATTTTAATACTAATACACCAGGGTTCACTTAAGCTAGTCTGGCAGCAAAAGGAAAGTCTGGCAGATAAGAATGTCACTTAACAGTCCTCCTTTTGCTCTGGATTTCCATTCAACACCTTTTTAGCAGTGCACTCACAACTCCATGGATCCACAAGATGTACATTTGTAATGAAAATTATTTCACATGATGACATAGGTTTGTTTCCACTCCCAGTAGCTAGATAAACTTCTGTTAGGCATCCTACAGCTTGTCTTCTTATGCAAAGCCAAGGGCGACACAAATCATACTTTCTGTACCAAGATAAGCTGGGTTTCGTTTCTGTGTTTACATGTTTTTTATCCCTCAAGGCAGCAAAGGTGACATTACCCTGCCCTTGTCACCACAACTCGCTTTACCTTATTTTCAACTTTTTATAAATACCTAAACAAATTTTGATCTTTTAAATCACATTGAAACTAATAATCTAGCCAGCAACTTCTCCAAGCAGCACAGACTGTGGTTTCTACATTTTTCAAGCACTGAAATTTCTCAACTGTTTTGGGATTTTTGTGCCACTTTTTCTCCCACTACCAATGTATATCTCTCAAAAAGCTCTTTCCTAACCTGCCCCATCCCTCAGTCCTGACAGGTCTAGTGAAAAACCGTAGTGTCAATCCCTTTGCTCTTTTGTCCTCCTTTGTTAAAAATAAAATCCCAACAAAACAACAAGTATTTCAAACACCAGCTTCTCTCAGTTGGCCTGATCCAGTGTGACTTCCCAAATCCTGCACCTTTCCTATCAGCAGGGGGTGGGGGGAGGGGCTGTTTCCAAGGGCTTATAGAGGTAGGACCAGGGGTAATGGTTTCCAGCTAGAAGAGGGTAGGTTTAGACTTCAAATCAGAAGGAAGTTCTTCACAATGAGGGTGCTGAGACACTGGAACAGGTTGCCCAGGGAGGTTGTAGATGCCTCCTCCCTGAAAGTGTTCAAAGTCAGACTGGATGGGGCCTTGAGCCACCTGGTCTAGTGGGGGGTGTCCCTGCTCACGGCAGGGTGGTTGGAACTAGACAATCTTTAAGGTCCCTTCCCACCTGAACCATTCTATGAATCTATGGATTGCATCACTCGGTTACCAAGAAGTTTCTTGTACTCATTCACTGAGTCCTGTTGTCTTCTCCTCACTAGAGCAAAAGAAACATTTTTTTATACAAGTACTGGTGATGACAGAGTATATGTGAATGGACTGTAAGGAAAACCTTTGGATTTAGTCTTCCTGAGCCTTCTCCTGCCTTCCAGGATACTGTCTGTATGCTC
The DNA here is from genome assembly GCA_013397515.1 of Upupa epops. NCBI lineage: Eukaryota > Metazoa > Chordata > Aves > Bucerotiformes > Upupidae > Upupa > Upupa epops. Next base: position 239,925 of record VZRI01005348.1, read on the forward strand.
AGATATCCTGTACTTGTCCTTCCTACACACACACACACACACATACACACACATACACACACATACACACACATACACACACATACATTTACTTGTACAGACAGGTTTGCACACACAGAACTACAGAATGCAGTAGGTTGGAAGATGCCTTTAAGGTCATCTAGCCCTGCCTTCCTGCTGTGAACAGGGGCATCTTCAACTAGATCTGGTTGCTCAGACCCTCATCCAGCCTGACCTTGAGCATTTCAAGGATAGGGTCTCTGCTACCTCTCTAGGCAACCCATCACAGTGTTTCACTATTCTTATTGTAAAACACTTATTGCTTAGCTTTAATCTAAATCTTTTACTTTAAAAGATTAAATGGCTTTAAATTAGTTTAAATGGTTTTAAACTAAGAGTCTTGCCCTGTCAAAACAGGCCTTGATAAAAAGTCCCTCCCTGTCTTCCTTGTAGACTTCTTTTAACTATTGAAAGGCTGCAATAATCTTTTCTCCAGACCAAACAACCCTAACTCTTTCAACCTGTACTTGAACCCTCTGACCATGTTTGTAGCCTTTCTCTGGACCTGCTCCAAAAGGTGGGGTCTCACTAGAGCAGAGTAAAAGAGGCAAATCACCTC
>VZRI01005348.1:240636-272039 GCA_013397515.1 Upupa epops
CCTCCCACAACCTGCCAGCCACACTTCTTTAAATGCAGCTCAGGATGCGATTTGCCTTCTGGTCTGCAAGAGCACATTACTGGCTCAAATCCAGCCTTCCATCCACCGGTGCCCCAAAGTTCTTCTCTACAGGGTTGCTCTCAATCACATCATCTCCCTGTATTGATAAGGAGGATTGCCTCAAACCACCCGTAGGACTTTACATGTTAAACTTCATGAGATTCATACTGGCCCACTTCTCCCAACTTGTTCAGGTCCTTCTGGTTTATCAGCTGCACTACTCAGCTTGGTGTCATCTGCAAACTTTCTGAAAGGCGTACTCAATCCTGCTATCTATACCATTGACAAAGATGTTGAAAGCACCAGTTCCAGTACAGACCCCTGAGAGACACCACTCGACACCAGTCTCCATCTGGACATCNCAGCCACACTTCTTTAAATGCAGCTCAGGATGCGATTTGCCTTCTGGTCTGCAAGAGCACATTACTGGCTCAAATCCAGCCTTCCATCCACCGGTGCCCCAAAGTTCTTCTCTACAGGGTTGCTCTCAATCACATCATCTCCCTGTATTGATAAGGAGGATTGCCTCAAACCACCCGTAGGACTTTACATGTTAAACTTCATGAGATTCATACTGGCCCACTTCTCCCAACTTGTTCAGGTCCTTCTGGTTTATCAGCTGCACTACTCAGCTTGGTGTCATCTGCAAACTTTCTGAAAGGCGTACTCAATCCTGCTATCTATACCATTGACAAAGATGTTGAAAGCACCAGTTCCAGTACAGACCCCTGAGAGACACCACTCGACACCAGTCTCCATCTGGACATCGAGATACTATATATAAACAATATCTGATTATCTATGTGCCCGTACAGCATACAGGTATATATGCAGCTTTTGCACATATAACAGACACACCACAAGCATGAGCATTTGAGGTGACCATGCAGAGTGTAAAGCATCACAGCCTACACTGCCGCTGTTTAACATCCTCTACAGCGTATTTTTCTAGTGCATTCTTGGGACTTGATTAATTCTCTAACCCAATATAAAAGTCAATAGTAAACATTATGTTGAAAAGCCTGAACTACACACAGGGTATTTTACCTGTGAGGTTTTTCAAGTGCACTTGAGTTTACCTTCTGGCTATTCTAAAGAATGAGTAAACTGTTTCACATCATTCAGCAACATCCACTCCTCCCCCGACCTCTCTCTTCTGTGCCAATCACCTCTAAGACTCAGGAAAAATCAGCTGCAATGTAAGAAAGAGGCATTTATATTCAGTAGCAGTCATCTTTTCAAGCTGAAAATTGCTTACCAAGGATAGAAAATGCACTATTTTTGTTAGAATATGAAAGAGGAAAGGTAACAAGATGTTCCCCTGCATAATTTTCTACACAAACCAGTCCTGTTCTGTTGATGTTTTGTCAGCATTATAACATGCAACTAAGTCACGCACTGATAAGCTGAAAGTCATGAGAATTTACTGAAGGACAGTTCCAAGTCACAAAACGCTGTATACTTAATGACTGTGGGGCTAGCTGTAGAGAGTACTAGAAATGGAAATGCTACTCAGTTCTCCTCCTTTGATGAAAAGATTGTAATAAATCTTTCCAGCTGTAGATACTGTCTGTTTCAGAGGCCTGGCTTTATAGTTTGATAATTCAATTGCAATCAATTAGTCTAAATGTCCAAAATAAACAAGTCTGACAACATCCAACTTCCTGTGAAGTTAACTGCCCCAGCAAACCAAACATTTCAGTAGTATTAACGCTCAGTTCATATTTAAGGAAAACAGTAGCCCTGATATAATGCTTATTCTCACATTTTGCTTCAAAAAAAATTCCACAAAGCAGGTCAAGCTACTTCAGCACAAACATTATTATTGGGGGCAGCATGATCTCTTAATGACTCTATGATTTGCTTTGTGACACAGTTCTCTGTTCAGGGAGAGGACTGAGCAGAACAGACACATCTCTCTTGTAAACCAGACAAGAACATTGAATGCTGCTGCCCCAAGGGGTTCCTGAATTTTAAAAAAGATTCAGGTTTTTTTCAGAAAAATAACTAAGACACTGTTTTTAAACTCAAACAGACATACATGGGGAAAGTTGTTGGATTTGGACTTAAATATGTTGCGATGAAAAAAAATTACACTGTCCGTCATCACTGGGATGGAAGACTTAGGAAAACAGAAAGACAGTTTCTGGCCTTCATCTTTTCAGGACCTGAGTTTTTCTGGCCTGTGACATTAATTCTGACCACTCCTGGTAGAGAACAGAGCTGAACTTGCAGCCCACTGACATCCTCAATTGTCAAAACATCCGTCCTTCGTTCACACACAATTTACAGACTTAAGCTTTCAGTGTGTAATTTGGAAGTGTGCAAAGTTGAACATAAAGCTGAATTAATACCTAAGAGCAGTAAGTTTGGAGCAGACCACAGGTAGGAGGTAGAGAACAGTTAACATTTTCCTTCATGAAGCTTGCAGGCACTGCAGGAGTATTTAAGCTGAAGAGGTAGGATATGGGGAAGCAGAGGAGCACACAAACTGTAATAATTTTCTTTCAGTGATAGCGTTAACTGATCCTGCCTGTATAGCTCAAGTTCCTCCCACAGCTATACATGAGCACTGTTTCAACACAGACAGAAACTGAATTGGTCACTGATTACACTGATTATTTAAGGCTGGTACTTTAGATGAGTTCTCTAGAACAAGGAAGAAGGGGAAAATAAAGAAGAAAAGAAAAAAACTTAATTAGATCCTAACCTAGTAAATTCTCATTTCCTTCAACATAGATTTTGCCAGAATGAGATTAAGCTCAAGCCATATTAATTTATCTGTAAATTATTGTTAATCCATTTTTCATGTATGTTAGCATAGCAGTTTTTCAACCCCTGTGTCTAACACTGGAACACAAGAGTCCATATGTTTTCCACTAGATGTTCCACTTCAGCATGAAAATTCCTTTCAGGATTGACTGCAAATTAATCCAAAAGCAATTTTACCTTTGAGATTATATGCACCAAGTAAATAAAAATATTAAACAAAAAAAATAATCACAGTATATAAACATTTGAAATATGAGCAATGGATTCACAAGTCACAAGGTGGGGAAAGAAAGAAGCACCAGAATACCTTAGAAGGGTTTTAATTAACACATGGGAATTTTTTTGCATGTATCAGTCAAGAGATCAAAGCCTATGTTCAGGAGCTAGTCAAAGAATTTGAAAGAACTTTTTTATACCCAAAATATTTTAATTGCATGTTTGGCTAAGTGAGAAGTCAGGGTAACTCTGAATGTCTATACCTACCTGTACAATGATCTGCGTATGAAGGTGATTACACCTTCCTCTCACTCTCTGGAATAGTAGGCTATAGTACAGTAAGCATTTGTAAAGCGATTTTACAAATGCATCCATCCATACTGGCATGATTATGCTGCTTTAAACTAGTGCTCAGAAAAGTTGTATAATGCTTGCAAAGAAAAACTCACAATGAGCTACATCAGCTACATCAGCACAGGTCTGAATTTCAGTGCATTTTCTGATTTTAGGCTTGATGAGAGTTTTGAGTCTTTTTCTCTTTTACTAGCTACCTTATTTTCAAGAAGTAGAATTATGTCTTGCTGTTCTTGATATTAGGAACATTACAGTCAAGCAGAGCCTTCACACTATAAAATACAATGCTGAACAAGTTAAAAGAGGATCTGCAGATGCAGTCATGCAATAGCTAGCAATCACCTTGTGCTCATTAAGATACATTTAACACCCTCAGTTACACTGCAGTCTCAGACAGATGAGAAATTATGAACAGTCATGTATGAATTCCAGCTCTTTTGAACAGAAATTGAAGTAGGCTTGTGCTCCCTACATGCACGGTATGATGGAGACACAGATGATGGTCAGTCTGCTGCACATGTGGTAACTTATACAAGACCAACCCCATTCTATGCAGCTGTCACATAAAATCTACCTACAACACATTTCAAAATTTGTCAAATGAAAATAAGGAAAGCCAGTTTGATGTAGATTTCTGTATCAAAAGTTGCAATTAAGAATTCACCACTAAGTTGCATGTTAAACCTTCAAATATTTCTTGCAGGTTTAAACTTAACACTCTATAAAATTTCTAAAATGCTGGATTAGCACAATATGAAGCCAGAGTTACTAGGAAAAGCATGCCTCTGAGAAGACTTCCAGCGAGTTTTACGCCCTACTCTGTCTCCTAGTTCTGATTTAGAATAATCATGTGCTGCTTAATTTTGAAGGTGTTTCTCAATTAAAACAGATCTCCAGACCCCTCTCTCACATCAAACCTCTGCACTCTCATGTGACAATACATAGTAAAGACAGCCCCAGGCAGACCTACATTTACTTTGAGAAGTGGTATGGACAGAACACTGCTTTAAGAGTCCTGTACAAACATGATGGGGTGAACGTGGACAGGCCAATGCAGTGGCATATGGAAAATGTCACGAGGTTCAGTGGTAGAACAAATTACTATCCACTTTGTCATGCTGATCTACAGGTACATGCTTATCTTCAGAAACTTTACTGATACCCACAGTAGAATTACACATTCCATTCCCAATGCAAGCTATGTTATCACAACTTGAACTTACCACAAAATACGGAATTAGACAAAAAATAACCCAAAATAAACAAACCCACCATTAACAAACTCACTATGAGCTTATAATAATGAACAGCGTCTTATCTTTATCAAGAGATGCTGTCTTACCTTTATCAAGGAAAGCTGAAATGTCCCTTTCTCCTATTCAGCTCCCAAGAACAAAAGAAATTAACTCCACCCTGTGGGCAAAGAACATTTTTAAAATTATTAGTGTTATTCTAAAAGGAGGTTTAAAACTTGACAAAATAATTCCAATTTTTGTATGATACTCAGGTAAAAATATAACAGTATCTGGAAAAAAGCACACTGACAGCCTACAGCTGGTTATATAGTTACTACATGATTTCAAGTGACACGGTAAATGCTCCTATAAACTACAGCTCATTGATAGTGAAATATTTAACAACACTATTTTATGAGGAAAACTACAGCTTTATTTATTAGGTCAGGTTCCAAAGAAAATTGCAGTACTACAATCCATTGTGCAATCTTCAAACACACAGGTTTCCTTTACTTCTTAATAGAGGCCCCAGAAGAATGGGCTACTATGATACCCATTACTGAAAGTAATTCAGGATGCCCTAATAACTCACGTATCTCATAAACTCTCCCCTGTTGTAACAAACATACAAACCCAAATACTTCCATGGGAATAGGATGGCATTTGTACAGGAATAGATGATGTAAGTCTTAGGGTGAGAACAAGTCCCTTAAGCAGAAAAGAAATCAAGATTTATTTATTCAGCAGTGTAGCCATAAAAGCTTTACTCAAGTCCTCAGCAAGAGCAGTTTCACTCAGCTGCAGAAGAATGAAGACAAAGTTGGAAAATTAATCATAGAGACTGGAAGCAAAAAGGAAAAAGATGGAGCAATGCATTCAGTAGCAGGATGAAGACTGCTGGAGAATGAACATATTACACGCCTCTATTGTAAGGAAAAGCTATTTTGTGTTTTGAACAAAAGGCACAAGAGCACAAAGGCAAAGAAAACCAGGAGGTCCAGAGCTTTTACTTCTTTGCTCTTTCATGAGCTACTCCATTATCACAGCAGAATGTGAAGCAGACATTATTCATTTAGACAGCCTCCCTAAAATCTCTACAATGTCACTGCTTATCTTATCTGAAGTAGTTTTACACATATCAACACCAATTTAAGAGTTGCAAAATGGCTCCATTTCATTCCTGCCCCAAACAGTGGCCAAATATTTGTCATTTCCTTCATAATACTTAAATACCTAGAAGTTCTGCAAAAGCATAAATGCAACTGACCTGCGGATAATGGCCAAATTCAAGTTCCTGTGCTTGTTTCTATAGCAGGTTTGCTATTCTACATTAATCTCTTGTTTCAAAATAAGAAATAACATTGCTTATTATTAAAGAAAATGCCTAGGCAATTAAGTGTCAGTAATCAGATGCTACACATTTTAAATATGCAGCTGGCTTACAATGACATTGTTAATTCAGTGTACGTTACTCCTTCCCTTTTTCAGGGATAAAGTGTCCATTAATTTTGTTCATACTAGTTCTATGAGCATTCATGAGTAGAACAAACTACTGAAGTAACTTGTGACCATCTGATTTTGCTTCTTCCCCAAAATACCTATAACATTGACATTTCAAGAGTTCTAATGCATCCATAATATATACACACATATACACATATCCATATCTATAAACTTAGATTACAACTCGGAAGAGTTATTGCCTTCATTCTAAAAGACTCACTGAAGTCTCCTTTTTTCATTTGTGAACTTCTTCAATATTAGGGATTCTGCCTTTGAACATGCATGTTAAATTGTATTTGTACATCCTAGGGGGTTGTCCGATATTTACACAAAGCTGTGGTTGAAAATGTTTGGTTTAACAACTTACTTTCAATCAACTCTATACTAGTATTTCATCACCCAGTTATTTTAACAGCACACGTTTAACACAGCAACTTCAATCACCAACAACGTTCTCATGTTATTAACCCTTCATCAGCAAACTCTCACGGCCTCTTTCAAACATTCACAAAGCTTGCCTTTCCTCTTGCTTTCCTCAGCTCCTATTTAGAGAAGAGGGAGATGCAAGACTCTTACAGCATCACTTTGTGACCAAGCAAGTCCAGCCACTAGTAAATCAAGGCTTCACAGGATGAACTTGCACACACAAGGATATGGTGAAGGGTAGCCCCACAAGCTTCCCCTACAGCAAGGGTCTCATCCAGTAAGGGACACAAACCTTAGAGTTCAAAGTGAAAAGCAGACGGCAAATGCCAGCTTCATCTGATGTACAGATTCTTTAAACAACTGGAAGACATTGTTGGAGGGTAGGAGGGCCCTGCAGAGGGACTTGGACAGACTGGAGAGATTGGCAGACTCCAATAGGATGAGTTTTAACAAGTCTAAGTGTCAGTCTCTGCATTTTGGTTATAACAACCCCAGGCAGAACTATAGGCTGGGTATGGAGCAGAAAGTAAATTCTGCTCCTGAACTGAAATTAAAAAGGTCTAGGATAAGCATGCTACACGTTTGAACTTCCCAATTTCTCCTATCAGATGTTTCAATAAGAAGCCAAATAGTATTTTGAGCTGGAAGGAACCTATAAGGATCATAGTGTCCAACTCCCTTCTTCTCTCAGTAGTACCTAAAACAGAACCATATGACTAAAAGCATCATCCAGATGCTCCTTGAAGTCTGACAGCTCCTTGATGTCTGACAAGACAGACACCCCTCTCAGTGAAGAAACTTTTTCACTAATACTCAGTCAGAAGTTACCCATAACTGTTAGACTGGGTCCTCTTACGTGGTTAAAAGAGGGATGAGGAACTGATGGGAGACTACCAGTCTCTATAAGCAGTTACATTTCCCTTACAGTTTTATGGAGCAACTTAAACAGGATGGTTGGTAATGAAAAATGACAGCTCCTTTCCTTCAGCTGTCACAGAAGATCTAGAGGAGATGCCTAACAAAGGAATGTTTCGGTGGCATTAGACTGTATGATACCTGTAAGGGCTGGGTTAAAATGTGAAGATTTTTCTTCATATTACTGTAAGGAAGACAGGAAATCTAGAATGACTAAGAAAAACAATGAATAAAAAAGACTGTACAATTTATGTTGTGGTTTTAGCAGGTACAATATAGTTGCCATTTGGCATACATGTGTCTGACCTCAGAGTTGGTACATAACCAATACAGGAGCCAGAGAGGTCATTGCCCAAAAAAATGTGAATCATAGAATCATAAGGGATAGGAAAGGAGCTCAAAAGATCATCTAGTACAATCCCCCTGCCACAGCAGGATCAACTAGACCACGTCACACAGGAACATATCCAGGTGGCTCTTGAACATCTCCAGAGAAGGAGACTCCACAAGCCCCCTGGGCAGCCTGTTCCAATGCTCCGTTACCCTCACTGGGAAGAAGTTCCTTCTGATATTTATATGGAACCTCCTCTGTTCCAGCTTGCACCCATTGCCCCTTGTCCTATCAACAGATGACCTTAAGAAGACTGGTTCCATCCTCCTGACACCCACCCCTCACATATTTATAGACATTCATGAGGTCACCCCTCAGCCTCCTCTTCTCCAAGCTAAAGAGACCCAGCTCCCTCAGCCTTTCCTCATAAGGCAGGTGTTCTACTTCCTTCAACATCTTTGTTGCTCTACACTGGACACCCTCCAGCAGCTCTGGGTCCTTCTTGAACTGAGGGGCCCAGAACTGGACACAATACTCGAGATGTTGCCTTACTAGTGCAGAGTAGAGAGGGAGAAGAACCTCTCTCGATCTGCTAACCACCCCCCTTCTGATCCCCCTCAGGTTGCTGTTGGCCCACTTGGCCACAAGAGCACATTGCTGGCTCATAGTCGTCCTGCTGTCCACTAGGACCCCAAGGTCCCTTTCCCCTACACTGCTCTCCAACAGGTCAGTCTCCAGTCTACACTGGTACCTGGGGTTCTTGCCCAGATGCAAGAGTTGTACCTCATCCCTCATCTGAGTTATTAATTATCAAAGTCTAAGTTAGAGTTCACTCTAAATTTCACACAGAACACCTGTAATCCCCAGATAATTTATCATTCCTCTTAAACCCTTCAAGACCAGAGACAAAGCTGTACTTAACACTGATACAATGTAGGATTTCACAGTGAAGCTGATACTATGGCAATAAAAAGTGAGAAAAAATAACCAAAAAACATTCTGCTTCATAACATAAAGAAGCTTCCTGACACATCTGCTATTTTATTTGACTTTCTAAATGAATTTAAATCACATTTTCATTGTTCTCTCCCAGCTCTTTCAGGAATGCACCTCCTCTGACAAGCCACAACAGAAAGCAGACCAAGGACCAAAGGCTCCCCAGCCACTTAACAGGAAGGTGCTCTTTCCCATTCCTGCCATTTGTCAGCCTTGCAGGCAAAAGCTGAGAAAGAAGCACAGATTGGACTTATTACACAGTTTGGAGCTAATTAAACAAATTGCTCAGAATCATTAGTTTTTAAAATCTATGGAGAAAATTAATAGATACCATCAGAATGTTTCTAAGGGAGACAGATGATGGAGTGCTCCAGCATAGCAAATACTGGATTTCACTCAATGCAGTCTCCATGAGGCAAAAAACTCCTCAAAAGCAAATGGAAAAGCTTAGAGATAAGTTTTTTGTAACATGTCAACCTAACAGATAAAACGTGAAGTTTGATTGTAGAAACCTCGATCATTCTTTTGGACATCAGTTTTCATCAGTGGCTTCAGTTCTAAAATTACATGCTGCAACAGAATGAAATCAATGTAATGCATTTGCAGCTGCAATTACCTATAAACTTCATCAGATAAAAATCTAACTGCACTGCAGACAATAAGCTGAGTAGTCTCATCATTCTAATTACAAATAGACAACAAAAATTTCATCTGAAACCATATCAGTTCCACAACTCCCATTAGATTACATGATTTCATAATAAGACAGTCACAGAAAATACCACCCTTGCTCACATCAGAGCAATTTTAAATGTTCAATTCTAAAGCAGCATCTCAGTGAGGCAAGCAGAAGGCTCTAATTAAAAAAAACACACAACTGAACAGAAGATTCCCTTTAACTAAGAGGACTTAAATCTTTGGAAAGACATGATTTTAGCAGGAAGATGTCAAACGCTAAGGGAAACTAGTGGATAAAATGCTCAGTCCGACACCTTAACTACAGTGTGCAAAATGCTGATAGTCCACCAGCTTAAGCATGACTCATATGGCTAAACACAGGTCTCCAAGGTTCCCTATGGCTTCCACAATTTAGGTTATCAGGAAAAACACAAGGACCTGTCATATCACACCCCTAAATTATTACAGAAATAAACCCACTTGCTCTGTCATACACTGATATTATTACAGATTATGCATTTGTCTAAAGTCTTATTACTCCTCGTTTTCCACAGGTATATTAATGCAGATTAGTGCTGTCTGAGAGACTCTCCAACGTGCAGGCACCTAAAAAAGCTACAGGTTGTCTCCTTTACAATGAACTTGTCTTTTTCATGCTTTCCCATATCCACCCATAATAGACTTTTCCTGCCATCCATACTGTCACACATGGAGCCTTCCTTGCTTCCTATTAGAACGATGAGTACCCCTTCAAGCAGCCAGCATGAGACCTAAGCCATCTTTTTTCAACTGAAACGTGCACCCAAAAAAAAAACCCCAAAATCACCAACCCACAAAAAGATGACATTTGAGACTGCTTTTAGAGTATCACTTTTGGATATTTTCTGAAATACTCTGCCCTTCTAGTCGGAAAAAAACTCCACAAAGCAAAAGAGCAGTTACATTCCCAGTGTTGCAGGGAGAGTGGGGAATTTGGCTTCAGTGTTTGCTGCAACTGTTTCCACAGCACACAAGTACCACAAAATAGATGTCAGGAGTAAAGTTCAGTTCACAATGCATGAAACTAGGACAGATTTAACACAGGATTAATAGTATACAGCACAGTCATAGGAAGGATGAAAAGGGGTATAATTTCTTGTTACTGTTATTGATTGTGGTTTGGGGTTTTTTTAGGTTTTGGGAAGGGCCGTTAGGTTGCTGGGGTTTTTGCTTTATTCTGTTTTTAAAACAAATTATAGATTTTTAAATTAATAACCCTTTGATGTACAGAAGGCTGATAAACAGTTTTACAATGAAAATAATCACCTGCTCAACTTCAAATGATTTTATTAGCAAATAAAATTATCAGCAGAAATACAGTAACACTTTACTCATCGCTTCATATTTCACAAAGAAGCTAAAGTGTAATCACTTAAAACACAGTCAACTTTTAAATATTTTCTACATATTTCATGTATAAACAGATTGAGACAGTAAAAGTATTCCTTCATTCTGTGGACTCATAAAAGTCGTCAATATTGAAGACGGTATTCTAGCCAGTTATTAAATTAATACTTGAGACACTCTAGTGGTTTTAACTCCAAAGTACAAGACAAAAGACACTACAAATGTCACGTGTGTTGTCATTATAAATCATCAGTTTATACTTTGTAAATTAACTACCACAATTAATTTGAAGTGGTTAAGTTTGAGGGGAGAGTCAGAAAATACATTTCACAATTAATAATTTAACTGTGGCTTCCACTGACACCTCACAACTGGAAATGCATTTCAGATGGGGATCCAATGACCTATTTTGTTCTGGCTGGCACTACTGGTAGAAATGCTGGGCCTCTGTAGCTACATTTTCCACATGGAGCTGACAGAGACTATTGGTAGATATGTTGAAGGGACCACTAGGCTTACGGTCTGTAAAGGAGAACACTATGTGCTCTAGGAAAATTATGTCAATACTTACACCAAGGAATGTTTGAGAAGATGTAACACAAAAGTACAGGATGCTGATGGCAGAAGTATGTATGTGTATTCAAAGAGCTCTCAAAATACTTGATGTGAACTCAGTAATGTCAATAATGATGGACAAAGCTGAAGCACACCAAAATCAAATCTGACAAAGCACACAGTAAGGAGCATCAGGTCACCAACAGTCAGCTTCACATTTCTGCAATGAGTGCTTATGTGAGAGTGGGCAATCAGTGTGCTAAACTGGCTGATGACATGCTTCATGCAGATAGGTCCTCCCAGAGATCCCAAAGGCCACACATTTCCCACCTCCCATACCTGGCATGCAGGGTGTGAGAACAATCCTCAAGTCAGCAATCCAAAGAGGAATCGTAAGGCCACCCAACCTTCTCCTTCTTGAATGCATGCTCTGCATCATAACATCCACTTGAAATTGATGCAGGGTCTCCTAATGGAGCCACCCTCTCATCTTAATCTTTAACTTGATGTTGATACAATAGGCCACAAGCATGGTATGTCTATTAAAACAGGAAAATATTAATCCAATTCAGCACTCAATTTTGAGTGTGCCTCTTTAAATTTGGAAATCTTCCATTGAAACAGTAGGTTTACGACAACAGTGAAACATGTTAAAATTATCTACCTGCACATATGATAGCCCCAATGTGAAAGAAATCACTATAATGGGACAAAGTCACAAAGCTTTAAACTTTATTCTCTCTCTTCAGACTAAAAAATAGTGAGAAGTACCCATCGGAACAGAATTACAGGTCATTTCAGGCTGACACAGGGGAAAAACAAGGAAGCTAAAGCATCCAGCTTTAAAATCAGAGTAATTTCTATGTTCTTCCTTGTTTACAACACAATGTGCTTCCAATGTGCTTCTACCTTTTTAAACAAGGTACAAGGCATTTTCTCTTCCATTTTTAGACTTCACACACAAGTGCATTTGGCATTAAAAAGACCATTCACTACCTACTGTCAATAAAATATGGTGAATTTGGCATGGGGTGTGGGACATAAAAGAGACACAGAACTCCTTTCTGAAAGGACATCCACACTGCCATGTTAAGCTGCAAGAGAAATGACAGTCAAATATTGTCTTTATTAATAGATTTCATTGCCTTCAAGGAAGGGACAGAGAGAGTGGCTTTCCATATGGCATATCCCATAGTTTCAAACTACATAGCCAAAAGCAAATGAATAAGCATGTGAAAGCTGGGAACCCAATAAACACTGTTTGTTTGGTGAGATCACACAACAGCAGTAAACCACTAGACTACACAGTCATTTGTGAACCAAGCGGAAAAAACACACCACACTACAGCACAGAATGAGTTACTAATTCACTGCATTAGCAAGTGTTTTGTGAATTGAATCTCAGAGCACATTTCCTTTGGCTTTTGCTTACTTTGGGGTTGGAAGTTTTAAACCACATAGGCTGTATACTAAATAGCAACCAAGGGTTTGTGTATATATTGTCTAGGTGTAAATACCTATTGGGAAAATTTATGAAGATTGGGAACAATTAGAAGCCTTATGCCACAGAAATGCTGCATAGACATGAAGAGTGTCTAGCATTACCGTTGCAATATTAAGGGTCAGAGGTCAGCAAATGCATGCAGACCTTTCCACAAGACAAGGTTACTGCAATGACCTTGTCAGATCCGCCTGTTTCTTGGTGTATTTTTTGACCATTTCTGCTCCAGGTTTTCTACGTAGTTGAAATTCCACAGATGGTCCCCATCACCCCCAAATAAATGATCTTTCCAGATGAATTCCCCAGAACAGGACTTCATTTTTAAGACAGCAGAGGGATATTTTCCAGAAACTCATGATTCTCAAGAGTGCCAACAATTGGCTAATACTTCATCATTGTATAGGCTTAGGAAATCTGGTAGAAGTTTAAGAACATTTTTGTGAGGCACTGATGTTGAATAAATGCTAGAAGCTCTGTGAACAGCATTTGATAACTGTATATTAATGGTTTTGGGTGTCCTATCTGATTGTTTCAATATAAATAGTATATTTTTAACTAAAACTTCAAAAGTAGCACACATCCTTTGTCAACCGTTTTCTAATGGTATTGTAATGTTCTTTAATAATCACACAGAACAGTGAATAGTTTAATAAATACTCCAGTCTCTCCTTTCTCCTACTGTTCTATGGTATTTGCTGATGTTAATAATTTGCCAGGTTTATTTTCCTTCAACCACAATCTCTGTGTTTCTCAGAGTTCCTCCAAAATCACTCAAGTAACAGAAGACATTATGACACAAAGATAAAAAGAAAGGTATTACAGTATGTCATTTCCCAGCTGAAATGTCACACCGCAACACACGCAGCTGTGCCCACAAATGCTCATCAGGCTATCACAGTATTACAGTCGTGCAGACACAGAGACCCTGTGGCTAAAATAATCCACATTTATCACAGAATATTTCTATTCATATTCCTTGTTAGTGATCCCTTTCCAGGATCTCTGCTTGCATCTCCAGTAAGATGCTATAATTACTGCATTGCATACCCATTGTACACAAAGAGCAAAATATATGCTTCTTACATAAAAGAAATAGGGTAGAATTAATATCAGAATAAAGACATAAGTTGTATCCTTTTTGTACACAGATATATGACTCGCACATATTAAGTGAAATTACCAAGTATGTTTATTGGGAATGAGAAGAAAAATCCTGTAACTTAAGATGGTACAGAAATTTATACAAGGACTAATTTCTGACATTAGTATAATACTTTAAAAGGAAGTCAACGAGAGGTAAACATTAATAGAATCAGAATAAGGGAAATCATGATGTAATAATTTACGTTAATCTTCTTTGCATTTATACTTCACTGACTTTACAAAGAAAAATCTTCCTTTCACAGGCTGCTGTAAGCACTGAAACAAACATTAACAAAATTAAAACAGAATTTTCAAGTAGTGAAATAGCTCACTAAAGATACCTTATGTGAACAGTAAAATGAGTCTAAATTACATGTTCCTCAATTTACAAAAACAGTTTTTGAATAAAGAATTTTCTATGAGAAGCATTTATTTTCTAATAATGCGTCAGATGTTTAAAAATTTAGCTCGCTGCCCAAAAGGCTTCCAGGGATTCTAACCAATCTGCACCTTAAAATAGGATTCCATTGAAGAACAATCACCCAATAATGCATGTATTAAGCTGGTAGCTGCTGTTGTCTTTAAGTGTACCATGGGGAGCTGTTGCTACCTGGTGCCACTAGTACAGATTCCTCCTAGGCTGAGTGCCCAAATGGTGCAGCTGGTAGAGGGTGCAGAAGGGGCGTGAAAGGATCATTGAATCTAACCCAATAAAACCCACAAGTGAAGCCTGGTATGGTTTACCACACTACCTATGCTTGTCCTACAGTATTATCAAGTAAGATAAGCCAGTTCTGCAAGCTTTTCTCTAATTCTAAATTGAAGTTACTGTTAAGGTTCCATTTGTGAAAACTAGGATGGTAACTGTTCATCATTTTCCTCAGAGACCAAAACCCCAGTCACCTTGAAGCCAATCATTAGTCTCTTCTGAAACAAGCCAAATCAAAAATCAAAAGGCAGATCTTTTGACTTTTAACTGAATGTTTTACTTAAAAAAACTATTTAGAAATGCCACCATGCTGTACTTCTGCTATACCTCTCTGCATATTTATGACTTTTTCATTTCACCTTCTCAAACAATTTTGGCAATGCAGGCAATACTTTTTTTGTTTCTCATAGTTTCATTGTAGCTGACTCAGGCTTGATTTCAAACGTCTGCAAAATATATTTTGTGTCTGGACTACTAATCCACAGAGGTTTCTTTTCCAGCTTGTTTCCTTGGAAGGTGATGGAATCAATTCTATTACTGTTATTTTCAGAAAGATTGATAAAGTTCAAAGACTACTGTTTTGTTTTAAATAGAGCCAGCCTTTGAAACTCAACTACCTGCCAGTGGTCTAAAATGCATTTTTAGCAGTTCACATAACATAGCAAGTAATAAACATAAGGCAAAACTTCACCAAGTAGGAAAACATAGGAAAACATCCACATGCCATTACAGCCCGTTTTGACCCACACATATAATATAAATCAAGCATAAGGTAACAGTAGCTTAAATAATTCTATTAATCTCTTTGAGTAAGCATTTCATTTGGCCATTTTCACATCCTGTAATTATTCCAGAGGAAACGCAGGTTAAAGGTTCAACTAGCACTTAAAATGTCTCCTAAAGCATAATTATATCTACAAAACTTGGCCTGTGGGTAAAATCGGGAAAGCTATAAACAAAGCATTTCTTTTTCTACAATGCACTGCGGAGCCCAATTACTCCAAAGAATTTATTTTTTATTAATACTCTATATAATGGTCTATGCACACAGTGTCTCACAAGGAAAAGCTATCAGCAACCTGCACAGTTTGAAGCATTATCACTCAGCTCTAGTAAACAGTTAAAACGGAATCATGAGTTCCCACTTCAAGTTCATTCAAAGGAAAAATCATGAAAGTTAGGGGATCAAAATATGGGATTGTTTCAACAGCAGAGACCTCAAGAGTAGCCCCTGTTTGTTAAACTGAAAAATATATTTTCACATACCACATATCCCCAGCTGGCCTTTTTTCATGTATTGTATTTTGAACAGAAAGACATAAAAGATTGGTAGAGAACTCACAAACTGTGCATGTTGTGATGCACCTGCTTAAATAAATTAAGCCCTTAAAAACAAACAAACTACTTCATAAATTGAAATTTCCTAGTGTAAACAGTGAGAAAAGTCTGGGAAGAGGTGAGCATTCAAAACAGATAGAATTCCAGTCAAGTATATAACATACTACAGCAAAAGAATTTTGCAATTCTTTTCTACAAAGTCCTGTCATCTCCTTCTTCCCATTAAGTAGGCACAATGAATGTTGTGTGCAGGACAGTAATTGACACGATATTCTATCATACTAATTTTCTACGGCAATTTATACGACACATAAATAAAGGACTATTTGTCATTATTAACAAAACTCTGATTTAGGTCAGCTACAGCCTTTCTGATTTTTCATGTGAACGCATCAATAATAGGTGGTGCTCAGAATAAAGTTTGTAAGGACTAGTTCAAAGTTTGCATTCTGAAAAGTAAGTACTTCACTACTTACTGCAAGTGGTGCATTGATGGATCTGGCAAGTACGTTCCAAGGTTTGACTTAAAAACTTGAAAAACTCATGAAAGGGTCATTGCTGTTAAGAAAAAAACCACAACACTAATCCGTCCAGCTCTCAAATCAGTAAATGCTAGAATTAAGGCTGTTCATGAAACAGATTCAAAGCTCTCATATGTATTTAGTGTAATGACTTTGCTCAAAAAACATCTACACAGCCAATTAGGGGGAAAAAGCTAAACTGAAAAAGCCCAAAATATCCCGAAAACACCAATGTTCCCATGATCAATGCCATGTTCTAAGTCTTAGTTAAAATTGTTCTTCTCATCTAAACCTTCATTTGATTCACTATTCTGTTTTAGATGATGATATGAGAGTCTAAGAAATCACTGTGTCAACACAAATAAAAAGACTATAAAACGTGGAAAGGGGAGTTTCATGTAGCTACTATAGTGTCAAGCCAAAACGGAAATGGAGACCTAATTGACCATAGGTATTTAGTAAGAATTTCAGTTTACACAACTGCTTCCAATGTTTATTTTTAAAAACATTGTATAGTTTTACCAAAAAGCCCCCAAACTACTGTAACTGGGTTTGGCATATTTTTAGAGTTCTCCCAATGTTTTCCTTTCCTTGGCAATTTTTCTTCAGAGTTGCATCAGCATCTCACTCACCACCACCACCAGTTAATGGATGTGTACTGGTATGATCTGCCAAAGGTGGCAAGCACTACAACACAGGCACAGCCCAAGAGATTTTATGTTTTAGACATTTTTCCTAGCTGTTTTGACCTTCCAACATCTAGAACTACAATGAGATCAGGTAGCATCTTAAAAGGATTTCTCAAATATCTCATACAAGATAAAACATAAACATGCATTTATTCTGGAAAAATCATCTTTGCTACTAAAAATAGCTTCCTGACTTTTTCTCACTTGAGTTTATATTGAGGATGTCTAGGGGATAGAAATAGCAAAATATTTCTATTTCCAGTATGAGAAACTGTTGTTCATCACTTTATGAAATACTAGATAATTCCAAGGTCAATATGGCCTTTCAACATTTTGGAGCAATCTTTGCACAAGGCCTAACTGTTCCTGCACTGTACAAAGTTCTAGTATTATTGATAACACTTTGCAATTAGGTCTTCTTGCTCTACTTCTGTTTTCCCAAGGAAGCTACTCATTGCCAATGTAATTCCCGTGCAGTGACACAGCATGAAATCCTCTTCCAAACATGAGTCTAGCTTTTCAGCTTCTTCTTCCTTCAGTATCTTATTGCCACCCTAGAATGCGAATAAGCATCAACACTCTGCATGAGTAATTGTTTTGTTTTGATGGTAAAACTGATCAGCTTTTGTCAGTGACGTGTGAAAGGGCTGGCATTTGCCAATGGCAAGAATCAAGTTTTGTTGGTTTCCAGCAGGAACACTAGAAGCACGTTAGCTTTAAACACCACATTTGTCTATCACAGGTTACTCTCCTCTTTCTATTCTATCAACCAAGGAGCTGCTACACATTATGAAGAAGCACATTCGCAGTGCTGTCAAATCCATTGCAAGGATTCAGTGTTTGGTCTTCCTTACCAATCAATGCAAAAGGAATTTCTGGGTAATACTGGAAGTCTGCAAAGGATGAGTTAAGTCAATGCAGATGTTGCAAGGTACTCAAGCATTCCAAACACGTCTCCTCTCAAACATCAGTCTCTTAATACATCCAAAGTCAAGACGTAACTTCAAAAATTGAAGCACATGGTAAAAAGTTTATGTGGAATCCGAGTGGATTCTATCTCTAGCAATAGATCTTACATGCTTACAATGTAAAGAATGATAGGTTGAGTGATGTTTTTCTGAAAGTATAAAGTGTCTGCAAAACTTAAAAACAGCGTTCAACTGACATATGTGAATATCACAAGCTCGTTGATACCCCAAACTCAGAAAACTACAATCAAATAAACGCTAACCTTAATTGAGGTGCACAATACAGGTGAGACATTAGTCAAGCATTAATGTTGCTTTCTGTTGAAGGAAAGCATGACTACATGCACCTGTAGTTTACACCCATCGCTGATGAAAAAGGGCCAACGAAAACCAACTTGTGAATTCTGCACTGCTCAGTAGAAAGAAACCAAGGCCCTGATTCAGCAAGCACCTACTTTTGCTGGAACACATTACCCACCTTGAAAGTTCAAAAGAATGTCTCACCTGAAATGAGCTGTCAGCCTATAATAACATTTCAACACTTGAGGCTAAAATGAACACCAAAAAAAAGTCACACCAACACTACATACTTTGTGAAGAAGTGTGATGTATACTTTCAGAAGGGGAATAAAGTTCCTTGTTATTTTTGTCACATATGGCCTGTCACAGATCAGTAACTGCCCATTACAGTAGCTATTGGCTAGGGGATTTCTATAGCAGCAATTGGCCGGCAGAGTTTAAATTGATGGGCCATTTGAACATAAAAGAAGGCTGGTGCTGCTGATGGGCTGATGGTGAGGCATGGCATGGGGTTCTGCAAGTAACAGTTAGTTCAGGTTTCTATACAAGGGTCCTGCCTAGCAGGACAAGTGAAAGACAGTCCCAACTAACACTCCTGTATGCAAAATGTCCTATAATTACTTTTGACAAGAACAGCACTCTGTCAAAAACTAGCATTCAACCTATTTGTGTGATATAAATCAAAATAACCACCTGGGAAATCAGCAATACCACCTTCAATCTAATGAAGGAAGGAAAGGGCAGAGTGAGTATATTCATCAAATGGAAAAGATTATCACATTCAAATATTAACCTAATTCTATGAAGCCTACTACCAAACCATGACCTTAAGCTCCACATCTACACAATCCAGGGGTGGTGATTCAACCCCTTCCCTGGGCAGCCTATTCCAATGTTTGATGACCCTTTCAATAAAGTAGTTTTTCCTAATGTCTAACCTAAACTGCTCCACGGCAACATGAGGCCATCTCCTGTTTCTTCTTGCCCTATTACCCATTACTTGTGAGAAAAGACCAACCACCACCTCTCTACATTCTCCTTTCAGGTGTTTTTAGGTATTTTCAAACACTTTCTATTAGTTACTAGTGTTTTGTAAACTAATGCATGTAGAAGCATCAAACTTCAAATCCCAATTAATGGTCTTTGCCACAACACAGAAAGCTCCAACAAGGCAAGAAAATCACTCGGTTTTCTCACTAGAACTCCATCCCTGACCTAGCAGTGGGTACAACACAACTCTGGCTATCTGCAGCCAGTCTCTGCCTAAGCCAGTACTCTGGCTTCATCACCTATGCACCTTTGCAACCATAATTCCATCCCTCCCTGCATCACTCCCGGTTATGGAGCCACTCCTGATGTACACTCAAGAAAGTCTTTGAGGTTTAGAGATTAGTCAAGTATTTGTGTTTTCAAAATACATCTGGCTGAGAAAACAGAAACTGGCTAGACCTGTTCACCTCTGCTTATCTTAAATCCCCCGATGACTGGTAAGATATTTAGCATCTTAAAACATATGGATGTTTTTCAGACTTTTTCTGCACAACCTGCAATTATAAAATCAGGTTTCATAAGGTAATTTTACAGATGCAATAAACTCAAGCATCTGGTATATTCTTATATTTCATTTTTCAGAGGAGACCTGCTCATCTTGTAAGAGTATTTCCTGTAATTTTGTTCTTTGCAGAACACTTAACTTATATGGCTTGATTTACGGAGTACCTTCCAGTTACAGCGTTACCTCACCATACAGAGATGCTAACCCCATGAAAACTGCAAATTTTTATTGCACTGGTGAAATTCCACTACAAAAATATCAGCTATTGCTACATGGACACACAGCACAGTTACAGGGGGTACACAACACTGACAAAGCTTTTCTAAGAAATGGAAATTTCAAAGGCAGCGATATTAAATAGAAAATAGGGATACTAGCAGACAGTTTCAGATTGAAATAAGTGGTTTATAACAGGCAAAGCCACTTCTTTCTTTGTGTTTGGTAATAAACACCTTTCTTGCCAGATGAAGCTTTTGTGCAAGACTTGAGGATTTAAAAATGGAATAGGTAGCTCAGAAGCTAGAGGCTGGGACATGATCTCTCACACCCACAGCCCAGCAGTGATGGGTGTTGAGACCAATGGATGCTGATGGGGCCAGGCTGGTTTCTCCTCCCTATGGCACATCCTCCACAGCCACCATCAGTGACAGGTTCCTGAGAGAACCCACTTTGTCTCGACTGTTCTTAGCAGCTGCTGTCAAATAACAGCAAAGCGTGATTGTCAGGCTGAAGTGTTCCGTGTGTGAGAATAATTTGCATTTGGCCATTTCTCAACAAGTACAAACAGAAAATGTCAGTCCCGCAAACACAAAATCACCATAGTCCATTTTTGATAATTCTTCACACCTTAAAATAGATTTTTTCTTTCATGTTACATAAAAGCACAAACTGTCATCCAAATTACACAGAATTATGAAACAAATAAACAAGTATGTAGCTTCTAAAATACTTTGATTTTGCCTTCATCAAGCTGTCTTCTTCAGTTAAAACAGTCCTCATATATTCTAAAACATACCATGGCATTAAGCCCACTTTACATCAAGCAAACAAATCAAAGGCATCATTTTCTTAAACTACATCAGTTATCATTTTTTGATAAGAACAAGTCTTCTCTGGCACATAAAAGGATGCTTTAGCTGATACTGTTAAATCACCTTCTGGTTGTAACTTCCAGATACCACATCACAGGACTTAAAACAATCCTTAATAAGTTATTATCAATTTGACATTTACACTGGAGCTATTAGTGTTAATTCAGTTCTCACTGGGATGGGCAAGGATTTTAACCTAATAACTACAAGACTAAAGAGGCTACTGATGCTAATTGTAAAAGTAATTATTTAAATTCATATTAATTTTATATTAAATGTAATTATTGTGAGTAAATATTAGTACTAGTCCTTGCAACTGGTCCTTGCATCTCCACAGGCTAGAGCTAATTGTGTGTAAAATACGTGGTTCATTTTCTGTGTATTTCTCACCATAACAGCTTTTTCTAACACTAGAGGTTCAATGGCTCCATTGGATCACCTGGGTGAATAAATCCTGGCTGCACAAAGAGAAGAATTCTATTTCTTTATTATCAAGCTTCCTCTGCGATACAGTCCTGTTGAAAATATTGTCAGGTACTAAAGACAGATTAGCATGATCTTCAAACCGGAAGACTTGCAGTAGGAGATGAGCTCTCCATTACCCATCTGTTTCCAGTTGGTTTTATTTATATTACCAAAACTTTCCAGATGTCACACTTTTCATCTGTTGTCTTTACAGAATGCTAGACTATGTTCTTCTTACAAGCTCTTTATATGCACCCATATACTTACACATTAAAATAATTTTTAAATGAGAGACGTGTTATATTCTTATTTTCTGTAAAGATTTCCCAGACCAGCATTCACCACTTGCCTCTTCCAAACTAAGGAGAGAAAGAAAAGAATGGAGCATACTTCTGTTGGATGAGAGTGAACAGCAGCATGGCATTAAGGTAGCTTAACATAAAACTAGACATGGTCTTGCCTCCAGTGAGCCATTTATGTATAGTGAGAGGAGAAGAAGCAAAGAATAAAACAAATGCCAGACCTGCAGGTGTGCTAACAAGTTAAAACTGGAGCAGGAAGGGAAAAAATCTGCTGTATCCTTTCAACCTCTGCCTCACCTCAGCAAGCTCTGTGATGCAACCTTTATTCCATAAAGAACTGCATGCAGTCTTACACATAAACATACAGTAGATGCCTGCAGAGGTTGACATGGCCACTGCTGCCCCTAAGCAACACCAGCCAGCAGCAAGAACAAGAGCCTTGAAACACTACTAAGCTATTAAAAGGTGGAGAACATAAAATAACTGGTCCCCTGCTTGACCAAAAAATGCCTACTTAAAAACAGACAATCCCTGCAACTACAAAGGGTATTAGTTGTAAAAGAAGTTTTCAGCAGTATACAGTATTGTGGACAACCTCCAACCCCCTTCCCATCCCCCCAGCTGGCTCTACACGAGCTCAAGCCTAATTTTTGTCCTGCTACAATTCTGCACTCTTTTCTCCTTTTTTTCCACACACCCTTTCCTATTAAACTACACATTTAGCAGCCATTTGCACCGTCAATCACATAGCCACAGAATGCTGGGTCTACTTACAGGACAAACCTATGTGCAGCAAAGTACATGGCAAATACGTTACTAGCCACTTTGGCAAGCAGATTGCATGTGTGGTTCCAGCAGAGTTTGGTGCCATCTCAGCAACTTCTCTTCAGTTTGCTGCAGCAATAACATGTCAAATAACAAGCTGTGCATTTACAGGAGTTAAAGATCCAGCTCTTGATCATACAGTAAGAGTTTTTCCCTATCAGCAGCTACCGCTCTCTAAACCAATGCATGTTTGCTTTGGAGAGCTAAAAATAAGAAAATCACCTCTAATACAAAAGCTACCCCTGTAGTCAATTCAGACCTTTTTAACTCCATTCCACACTTGTTAAAACTTTGCACCAAGCCTTATTGGGAACAGAGCTCCCCCAGCACAGGAGGGAAGTAGAGAGTTTCTGTAGAGCATTCACATGAGGACAAATTGTACCAGGGCAGCTATGTGCTGGAGCCTTTATATTAAAGCAACTCACTTTACAGGTCAACGCTCTGGCAAACTCACTTCTTGGCGAGACTTACAGCTTCCGCAGTGGTAGAGTGAAGTAGCCACAGCTGTACCAGCTGTACATTTAACACAGAGCACAGGTTCCCAGCAGTTTAAATAATACGAGTTCACCATAGCAGTCAAGATTACACATTAAGCAACCATGAGCAAAACAGGAGCAATTAGAGAATAAGCTAGGGAGTGCTCAAATGTGTAACCAGATACTCTCACAGCCAATACATATCAATACAGCATATAAAAACATGGTCAAACACCACAGCTCTCTCCCTCTGAATAGTATAACTGGGTGGTCTTGCAATGAAAAGTACGTGTTAAATCACATTTGTCCACCCACAAAGGGAGCCAGTAATAAACCGGTGCCTGACACTGAGAAATAAAAAGTGCTCCAATCAATGCTGCCAGTAATTTGAGTAACCCCGAAGAGGACATTTCTGGACAAGGTAATGGCTGACCACAACTTTTCTTAGGAAATCAGCACTGGAAGGAACCTCCTGAATGACAGGTCTAATGCACAATTTCCTCCCTTCACACCAAAAGGGAAAACAAGGTTCTTTCCCTACATTACTGGGGAATGCTCTATACCTACACATCTATACCCTGACAGCTGCTTTGCTAATAACGTTGCACATTTTCTGCTACTTCAGATCTTGTTAGGTAACACGAAGCAGTGTTAGCAACTGAACTACTGCAATAACAACTCCATTGGGTCATAAAAAAATGAATAAAATTGCACCAATTCACAGGTCCTAAAGGAAAAGATGAGAGTAAATATATTCAGGTGCAGCCTGACAAAGTTCATAAGTGAATAGCGTGGTCAGCAGGAGAAGGGAAGTTATCATGCTCTTGTACTTGTCCCTTGTGAGGCCTCATCTTGAGTACTGTGTTCAGTTCTGGGCCTCTCATCATAGAAAAGACACGGAGATGCTGAAGCACGTCCAGAGGAGAGCTACCAAGCTTGTGTGGGATTTAGAGAACCAGTTGTATGAGGAGAGGATGAGGGAGCTGGGCAGGTTTCATTGGAAAACAGGAGGCTGGGGTGAACCTTATTGCCCTCTACAACTCCCTGAAGAGAGGTTGCAGAGAGGTGGGTGTTGGCTTCTTCTCCTTGGTGACCAATGACAGAACCAGGGGCAATGGTCTGAATTTGAGGCAGGGGAGATTTGGATTGGATCTCAGGAAGAAATTCTTACCCAAAAGAATGCTGAGGCACTGGAATGGTCTTCCCAAGGAGGTGGTGGAGTCCCCATCCCTGGAGGTATTTAAGAAACGTTTAGACACAGTGGTTTGCAACAGGCTATAGTGGCAGGCACTGAGGGGATTATTTTGTGGTTTTCAGTTTTTTTGTTGGTGTGAGTATGGTTGGACTATGTGATCTAGGAGGTCCTTATAAACCACAGTTATTCCGTGGTTCTGGGATGAATAACAAACGCTGTGTAGGGAAATGAGCAAGTGCTACGTAGAAATAATTTCTTTTTTTTTTTTAATTACACCCAACAGATTACCTACAGAAAGGATAGATTTTCAGAAAACAACAACAGAGATGGCTGAACATACAAAGCAACTGCTTCCTGAAATGTTGAGGAACAGCACAAAATAGGCAGCACATGGAAGGTAGCTGCAAGAGAAAGCAGGCAAAGGATTGGAAGACTGTGCAGGAAGCTGGAAGAACTATAAAGCAGATGACAGCAAAGCACAGATAGAAGCACAGAGATGAAATATGTGTAAGGGAGGAAAGGAAACAAGGAGGACAGGAACATTTTTGATATGTTGGAACATCAAACACATGAAAGGAAAAACCACATGCAAGATTTCAAGGCATCCATTTTCTTCCTCCTATACTAAAGGAACGTGAAGAGGAAACAGACTGAACAGAAGTCAAAACTTAGTTGAAAGGCACCGAGGAAAATGGCCATTCTTCTGCCAAATGACTCTTTACCCCACTATTTTAAGTTTCTGGGAAATGTACATTACTTTTACTGTCAATTGGCTTGTGCTCTTTACAGCTTCTTGGGTAACACTTGTAGGCCAGTGAATTCTACCAGCAGTTTTAAGGAATGTTTACCAGGCTGTTTCCAAGATTTCTGTAGAACACAAACTATCAAATATATGTTTTTAATTTAGGAACTTATAGAGCAAAAAATTTTCTTTTCTTCTCTGGGAGTAGTTAATAGTTGTGAAAATAAACACAGCAAATGTGACAGAAAAATTCAATGGAACCTAAAGAAGTCAAGTTAGGACTAGATAATTGACATCCCAGAGCTCTGGAAACACTGGCACACGAAGCAGAAGGTGTTACAGAAAATATTTTAATAGGTCTCTGATGTTGAGGGTGGCGCCTTCTGATCGGAAAATAACAAATATAATATCCATAACTCGAGAAAGAAAAAATGTGATCTGGGCAGAGAGAGCCTAGTTATGCTGATGGCAGCAGAATGCAAGGCTTTATGACAAACACACAGAAGGGGAGAAAAAATATTGAATGGGTAGAAATAAACAGAGGAATATAATGCTACCTGCATTTCCAAAGAAGAAACATCACTTGATGTGAGCATCTGCAGCAGACATCATTTATCCGGCCATCAATAAAGCCCAGGATAGCACGACTTATAAAGAATTCTTTAGTGAACTCAGAAACAGAGGCAAAGCTTGCTGCACATATTAGCAGTGTGAACAAACTGACTAGCCTGCAGAATTTTAAAAAGGAAAAGCATGCATCATATGCAGATTATTACTGTACTTCCACAAATACTTGTTGAGAAAGTTATTTTATTCAGTACTTTTACCTATTAACCCAGCAAGAATCAAAACCACCAAACCCAGCAGTAGCTCATGAAAACAGTTTGGAACACCGAGTTGGGAGATATGATCAACGCATTGAAGGTCCACATAGACTGTCTTACAGAACTTTGAGATAGCGAGGGTGACACTGAAAGGTATGCATGTGGAAGGACCAGAAAAATAAGCTCCTTATGAAATGGCAAAGTTTAAGGGGTGAAAATACCTTTGACAGCACCCATTGACAATACATTCATTGAGACACCTTAACGCAATTACAGTCTGAATATGTATCAGGAGTCATGTGTCCAGCTGAGATAGGAAACTATTAATGCCACTGTACTTCATGAACATTAAAGTACAGCCATTTACACTCTAGAATACTGGATACAAACCAGTCGCAGGGAAGGACTTCCAGGATGTTAGAGGAGTGGAGAATTTCTCCTTATGAGGCACATAAAATATACTGAGCAAACCTAGCCCAACAAAACAAATGGTAGGACAATCACTTTTTTTCCTACAAGAATCAAAAGACAAGACACCAGAAAAATTTGGCATGCTCTGTGTGCGCTTCCACAACTGAATGCTCAGATTAGGAACCTGACTGGTGATACAAGTTTCCCATTTGCTGAATTTGGTACTCTAACAATACCACTTCTACCTAATTAAGCTTTATGCAGATTTGAACATTCATTACCACTTAAAGTTTAATACGCTGAAATGAACAGACTAAGAAAGTCAGAATACAAATTCCAGACACCCAAATACTCAGAATTCCAAAGGAATTCAGACATAAAATTCTTAACATCTTTTTATTGGAAGTATTGAGGTCTGTTACATGACACAGAATAACCAAGCTGAATTAGAAGAAGAAATCAAGAATAAAAGCCTGCCTTACCCTTCTTATCATACAAAGCATAACTGAAAAACCCAAACAACGTAAAACCATGTTGGATTGTTCAAATTGAATCCCTGAAGTGAAATCTGGGCACTTCTTAAGAAGACAGGCCAAGCTACATAGGGGTCAAACAATCCCTCAGCAGTCAGTTTTGACTGATGTCAATATGAGATTGAGACTACAGGAGAACTGGTCTCATTGTGGTGCTCTACTGACATTCTCACTTGGCGCAACTAGTGGGCTCCAACGGGTGTGGTCCATAAGTCAGTGTAAGTGAGCATTTACACTCCGTGGCGAAGCATCCTAAACACCTCCCTGTACCAGAAGACCAAGACCGTTCAAATCCCATGCAAATCCCCTGAATAAGCACACAATGAAATACCTTCTTACTTCCCCAAACATTTACTAGACTAACACGTACTTCAACCTGTTTTAATGAAGGCAATTTAGCCTCTTTTTACTCTGCTGTTCATTGTTGGAAGTTACTCAGACATTTCTTTCTACTCAAAGCTACAGCAGACTACACAGCCAACCTGTCCCCATTTTATGCTCCTAAACGCTCCCCATTTACAGTCCTCAAATGACCTGGACTAACCTTTATTGCAGTCTCAAGCCACACTACAGATACTTTTAGTAACACTAAACCCTTATAAAGCCAGCAGATGCAGAATATTCCTTTGGATCAATATGCAAGATGTCAATTTTGTATTTGTATAGAAAAAAATTCCTTTCAATAGAAAATATCTCTGGCTCATATTTGGACTAAACAGAACTGAAAGGAGACTTGGCAGAACTACTAACTGTTCTCCTTACAAATGGAAAGAAAATAGTTGTAATTCTTTTACTTCCTTCCAGCTCTTGTTCAAACCCAGATATTAAGTACTTTTGCAGTTGCCACAAAAGGAGAAATAATTTAAACAATAGATTTCAAAAGCCTCTAGTTCTCATAAATGTTATCTCTTTATTCTGTTTTATTGAATTATTTTTTTTAGGATTTCTGAGGTCTACTGTCAAAAACAAAATCTTCTGAGATTATATATAAATGCTCAAAGAGAGAGAAGGTGTTTCCATGCTTGACATTTCTAATAGCTTAATACCCATCCAACAAAATTTCTGTCCAGAAAGGTGTTGAGAGCAATCTACTTTAGGAATGACACGTACTCAGTGGATGAGAAATATAAAAGCCAAAAAAAATACAGCACATGAGTCAAAAAAAAATTGCAAGGCGGGGGGAAAACTACACTTTTGTAAACTACACTCAGATGTAGTTTACAAAAGGAGAAAATCCAAAAATATGAAGAGAGAATAAAAGAAAAGTTACAGCTTCAAAGAACACCAAATTCTCTCCTGTCATGGATGTGTATACGAACCCTACCCCACGCATTTAACCCATGTCAACTAAAAAGTCCTTACACATCACATAGGCACCATATACCTGATAACTTTCAGTGGTTCAGCTGAGAGATGTTACAGTACTGAAAGATAAGCTTCTGATGCTTAACTCTAACATGAGCACAACTTGCCTCAACAGAGGTGAGATGGGCTCTTGGGTTATAACCTGCAGCTAAATCACTGAGGAGAAAATACATGTCCAGGAGTGGAAAATTCAAGACTAATTCTCACCCAGAGCTCAAGCAGATGCAGTGGAATATACACTGAACATGAAACGTGAAAGAAATCAATGTGAAAAAGCAAAGAAGTCATCTTCTTTGCCTTCTGCTTTGGAAGAATGAGGCCTTCCAATTGTTTCTTCATTAACTTTCCTAGTCTACGTTTGCTTTTACTATGAAGACTCAGGAAACAGATGCATGTGGTGGTAATTCACCTGTAACTTTATACACTACCTGAGGGGAATTCCATCCATTTCTGTTCCCTGGGTATTTCACTAGATATCAAACAGACCAGTTTGAACACTCATTTCATGCTTCCTTTTTCCTCCTCTGGGACACAAGTCCTTTTCTCAGGAGGTCTGCTGCTAAGACCTGTACCACCCCATGACTCTCACAAGTGGGATCAAACACAATGAGTCAAGCACGCTGTGGATGCACACAAGGTGCAAGTTTCACGCGAGCTATCATCTTCCCCTGGACAGTGCTACAGTAATAGCAAGAAGAGGTGCTTAATGCTTTTTTAGTTGAACAAAGCTTCTTTCAGCAGAGCACCAATTGCCAAGGGAATTGTAAAAAGCTGCAAAACTCTTGGCTAGAAGATGACAGCCTCCAGCTTGGAGGAGGAACTGGGACTTAGACAAAAGCACACCACTAGCTTCTACTAAGCTAGTAAAACTAGACTCACTTTATCAGGCATTCCAGTCAGTCATAACCGTTCAGTTATTAATGAATGAATAAACAGCAGTATGACCAAACCACAGATTATTCATAGACAGAAAGAACTAAGAAGTCTATGTTTAGGCTCCAGATCTACATGACTTTTAAACATGGCAAGGTATGGTGATTCAACCACTTCCCTGGGCAGCCTGTTCCAATGCCTGATGACCCTTTCAGTGAAGAAGTTGTCCTAATTTCTAACCTAAACTACTGCTTGTATAACTGATCAACTGATGAGGCCTGGTGAGGCCATTTCTTCTTGTCTTATCACTTGCTACTGTGAGAAGAGACCATCACCCTCTTCTGCACAAGCTCCTTTCAAGTGGTTGAAGACAGTGACAAGGCCTGCTGTCAACCTCTTTTTCTTCAGACTAGAGTCCCAGCTCCCTCAGGCTAGACTTGTTCTCCAGACCCTTCAAAGTATTTTACTTCATGTGGTATCGGTGTGCTTAGCACACAACCTAAACATAAGTTCTTCAAGCAATATTTATAATATGAAGGCACAGAATCACTGAGTCTGGAAAAAAAAATCTCAGAGATCATCAAGACCAGCCTATGACCTAACATCACCACAATCACCAAGACCACAGCACTAAGTGCCACATTCAGTCTTTTCTTAAACACCTCCAGAGATGGGGACTCCACTATCTCCCTGAACAGTCCATTCCAATGTCTAACCACCCTTTCCATGAAGAAGTGCTTCCTAACATCAAACCTAACCCT
Source organism: Upupa epops (assembly GCA_013397515.1). Lineage (NCBI taxonomy): Eukaryota > Metazoa > Chordata > Aves > Bucerotiformes > Upupidae > Upupa > Upupa epops. Next base: position 270,651 of record VZRI01005348.1, read on the forward strand.
TCCCTGGCACAGCTTCAGGCTCTGCCCTCTCATACTATCACTAGTTGCCTGGGAGAGCCCGACCCCCTGAAGGGAAGCTGTAGACAGGTGGGAGTTATAGAGAGTGCTAAGGTCCCCCTGACTCTCCTCCAGACTAAACCGCAGCTGCCTCAGCCTCTCTTCATAAGACTTTCCCTGTACTCCATTCCCCAGCCTCATTGCTCCTGCTCCAGTACCTCAATATCTCTCTTGAAGAGGCCCAGAACTTCACACAGTACTAGAGGTGAGGTCTCACCAATGCCAAGTACAGGGGAGAATTACATCACTAGTTCTGCTGGCCACACTATTCCTGGTACAAGCCAGGATGCCATTGGCCTTTTGTGCTACCTGGGCACACTGATGGCTCGTATTTAGCCAGGTATTGACCAGTACTCCCAGGACCCTTTTCAGTCACTCTCCCCCGCCAGCCTGTAGAGGGTTATCATGGCCAAAATGTTGGACCCTGCACTTTAACTTGTTAAACCTCATCCTGTTGGCCTCTGCCCATTGACCCACTTCTTAAAATGAACAAAATAGTTAGCAATCAGAAAAACATTTGAAGTGTTTTGCTTGGGATTTTTGTATAAGTTAACAATTTACAGTGGAAAAGAAACCAAAATACATGGTTTTCTTAAACATTAGAAGCATCTTCATGAATATAGCATATAGTACGATCATCTCTCTCTTAAGAAACAACAAAATGAGTAATGAGAAATCCTCTTCCCCACCAAGAAAGGAGCATCCTCACTTTGTGGAAGAAAACATTACTGTGCAGTAGCTCGTAATTTTGCAACACACTGACATGTTGCATGCTATGCCAGAGGAGCAGCTTGGCTACCACCATTTGTACCAAATGCTGGATTTGCTGAATGTAAACACATGTATCAGTGCTTCTGTACCTTGAGATTGCAGAGAAGCTGAGAGTCCCAGTTGACTGGATTAATTTTGTCTGTGGCCAAGCATAACACTGCTTTAGAGCCTCACACTCTGTCGAGAGGCATTCTAATTGGACCTAACAAAGGGCTCACTGCTTCGGCACATGTGTTAGAAAATAGTTTCCACATCACATAAACTGAACTACTACGAAGAAATATAAAAGGACAACTTTTCAGAGCTCAAGAATAATTATACATTCTATTAAAGGTATTGCTTTCTAACACCCCGCTTTCAAACAAGTATCATGCAAGTTTTGACTAAGGCTTTTACTCAGGTAACCACAGGTAGAATGAATCAGGCCTGGATCCAGGTATGGCATTTGTGTGACACTTCACTGCAGAGAAGTGTGATGGAATATTCTTTGCAAAAGAAACACCAGAATCTTAACATTAAATGTTCAAAATCATGTACTAGAAAGGAAAAGGTGTTAAAAGA